>OU426998.1:9249832-9477332 GCA_911387935.1 Dolichovespula saxonica
AATCGAAAGAAAACTATCTAAAATCTAGTTTTATCACAATTTCAGCCGAATGAATGAAGGTTTTGAAAATAATCAATGATATTTCTTTTCCTTAGGCTGGATTCTATTAACTGTATCTATAAAATTGAAAATGTAAATAGAATTAACAAAATGATGTTCAGACAACGAAAAATTTAAAATTATTCGAGTTATTTGTTATTGTAATATAAGATTGTAACAATCTCTTCAATTTGATTTCAGATATAATTAATACGTCATAATTTTTCACTTTTCCTTGATAAATGTCAATACACACACACACACACACACACACACACACACATATCACTGGCTGTTCGCAGATGAAATCATTAAAAAAAATGTAGTTCTGAGAAAATCGCTTTCAAAGTTACCATATAATATTTACATATGCCAGAAAATTACTCATACTTATGCGAAACAATCGATGAAACTGTTCGTTAAATGGATTTCACTATTCTGTCGTATGGCTTATTAGTAAGAAAACGTAGCAGATCCATTAAACCGCATAACTTTACAAGACCGATTCAACCAAGACCTTATGCCCTTTTTGGTTAGCAGCACACCACGCTAAGTTTACGGTCTATTGAATGCAATTTTACATATTTTTCAAAAATTCAAACGTGAAAATATTCTCCAAACTGCACACACTATTGGAATATATGAAGATCCACAAAATCGATCATTTTTCTCCCTTTTCTTTCGTTTCTTTCTCTCTCTCTCTTTTTTTTTTTTTGAAATGTCAAACCTCTTTAATCCACAACACCCATAATCCTACGCAAACTTTAGCCTCCTAGAGATGAACTTATAATTAGAATTTAAAAAATAAAGATATATGAATGTATAAGTTTAAAGTTAGACACAGTTATTATAAAAATTTAAGAAAGTTGTTTTAGATAAAATAAAATTAATAGGGATATTAAGATTTCTCAAGATCTTTATAAAGATTTCGAAAATCTAACCGTTGAAAGTCACCTGAAAGATTCAGAAGTAGGTAATCATCCAGGCGCGAAAGCTCGTTTTACGCGATTTCTATAAGGCGGATAATGCCGACCTGGGTTAAAAGATCATGGAAGTTAGCGAAATTTCAACTCTCCTTTGAATATTTAAAGTCTTGAATACAGATAGTCCAATGAATCTTTTTTGGTCAACGATCAGTGTCACCTCATCATCAAAGAATACTTTATACACAAGCAAATCCCCTAAATCTAATACTCTTTTTAATTTTATCACTCTATATTCTTGAAACATTGTTAGATTTAAAATTAGCTTTTAAAATTTTTTAATTAGAAATTCGCGTTGATATTTTCTACCATTTGTTAATAAACTATCTCCAATTCTCTTTCTTATCTTATACAGCTATTTTACTTCAATATTTTGATTAGAAAATTATATGTTGTGACTAACGTTGATTGCTATTATAATTTTTTTTAATAAACTCTTGCATCGCAATTTCATACGACGCATAAAATTTTTCCCAAGAAAATCTCATTATCATTTCCAAACTCGATGGTGTATAATTTCAAATTTGTCAATTCACCTAGCAAGCAAATTCATATTTATATATACTCATCGTGCAATCGGTCCAGCTTCTCGTTGTTTATAAATATTACACATTTTCTGTTGTTCTATCAAATTATTTACTTTAAAATTAAATTATTTTTGATAAGGTCGGTCTTTTCGGTTAGTACGTATACAAAAAAAAAAGTTATAACTCTTACTCGCCAATGAACCTAATGAGTACGTATTTACATATACTTACATATATGCAAATATACATATACATATATGGATTGGTCAATAAATAATGTTGGTATTGTAAATATTTTCTATCTGAATAAATAATATTAATATTTTGTAATATAAAAAATAGTACTAGTACTAGTATAGTGTATTTGAATAAATAACAAGTATTTTGTAATTACATAAATAAGATTAGTATTTTGTATAATGGAATAAATAGGAATAGTATTTTTTACTAGTATTTTTACTAGTTTTTTTATTTTACTAGTATATTTAATAATATTTTTACTAATATTTTTATTAGAATTTTGTACTAGTACGTTTATGAGTATTCCTATTATATATATTAGTATTTCTACTCTCTTTTTCTCTCTCTCTCTCTCTCTCTCTCTCTCTCTCACACACACTCTCTCCTATTCTCCTATTTTAAAGAGCCTAATATAGGTTTGATATTTCAGTAAAGAATACTAGTCCGTGTTGCTTATTGAACTATAAAGTGTAGAAAATTTCGACATTACTTGCTAGCCAAACTAAAATGTGGGTGTGTGTGTATGTTCAAAGACCTCTCAAAAGCTTTCCACCGAGATGTTAATTCATATTTTCTCGTTTCAGAGATGAAAAGTGGAAGATAACAAAAGAAAAGAGAGAGAGAAAGAGAATGAGATGAGTTTAGTGAGATGTTGAAGGACAGGAAGATAAGAGGTTTTGGAGCATCCATAAGCTCTACTCGAAAAGCTTCCTTGTTCACGGATTGCTACTTCTTTCCCTAAAACTTGATCGTCCGTCGGTTCGTTAGAATATTCATAAATACGCGTTAAATCCCTTCACTCCTTACCTCCCAACCTCATCCCTTACCGGCCCACTCTTCCAATAAAAAAGTTTTCTTACCAAAACTTTTGCCCGTTGCCATAGAAGAAACATTTATGCGGGAGTAATACAGCTATTAAAATTCTTTCAAATATCTTCCATCATTTCCACAGAGAGATCCTCTTAAAAGAAAGTAAGCAATACAATTTCCTGAAGGAAAAAGGGTCCTTTAATTGTTAGCGTCTTTTATGATGAACTTGTTAACACGTTGAACGTCGTGGAAGTCGACGGTTACCGGCGCTGAATTCGTCTATAGCTCCATGTGGATTATAAATAACAGGCAACGCCAAGATTAGTAAAAACACATAATTAGAGTGAATATTATAATTTATAAATTTTTCAATACTTTCATATAATTCATTAACCCCTTCGCCTTCAATATTGTATGAGACTCGTGGTAAGAAATCTGGCCAAACATGGGTATCACGGTGGAGAACCGTGATAAGTCGATCGAGCCAAACGCAAACAACACGTGCCAGGCTCGTGGTTTGTAAATTGCATCTAACGTGAACTAAACGGATTTGACTCAGGTTTTCTTGACATCTTTTTATCTCGGCTAGCTCAAACTCATTGTTAATTTTCTCGATATCTTTTTTCTCAGTTACGTGTTATTTTTGGCCGCATTCACATGTTCAAATATATTTTCTATGAAATGTTTTTAAAAAGAAAATTTAGCGTTAATGAGATGTGCTAACTTAGCAAATAATTATTTGATAGATATTTTTAATAGTTGTTGGAAATAAATCGACGCGCCCTGTAGGACCCTTAGTTGTTATATGTTAGTTTCCCATCAATGCTTGCGATACACATAGTTTCTTGTTCCTTACTTCCTCTGCTTTTGCTTCTTATTTTTCGGACGGGCAAGCAAGCAAGATGATTCTTCCTTACCCGTTCTAATAAAATTTTTTTCTAAGTTATCTCACGCTGCGCAATAAATATAACCTGACAGTAGTGATATTTTATTACTTTTACGAAAACCTTGTAAGCGATTAGTTAATGACAATAGTACCGATGATGAATACCACATTAATTATCAATTATCAGAGCAATGGAGTAGGAAAGAAATAAGTAATTAATCGAAACTCTGGAAATATATGGAAATATATATATCTGGAAATATATTTATGCCTCATGGCATAAATGTGGCATTTTTATACAAATTAGATGAAAATAAAAAAGAATTAGACATTTTTAATATAATATTTGATAATATGTTATGGGAAAATATTGTAACGGAGACGAATCGGTACGCAGGACAAATAATAAACAATAAAACTAAAAGATGAAAAATCGACGAGATTTGATTTTAAAAAATTTATTTTTTATGCACGAATATATTTAAGCACATTGCTTATGGAATCTCTATATTTCTAGTCTATGAAATATAAAAGGAATTAAAAATTTTCTAAAATATAACAATATTTTAGATACTTAGATCCATTGACATGAACTATTGGACACACATTTCCTTACTTTTTCCTGAGAATTATCTATGCAAATCTAATTAAAGTAGCCAAGTGAGTTATATTAACTTCTTCGTGTGAACATTGTGAAATGCATTTCTTTGCATTTGAAATAATTCAGAAAATCTAAGCATCATCAGTTCATGCATACAAACAAGCAGGCAATCAGTACTTCACGGAAACAAAACATGCAACGTTCAAGCGTGTATATGAAAATTAGTAGTAAATGTACGAGTTTCTTCTGTTTTGCTGGAGATTTCGAGGGGTGCCACGGTACAAAATTTTTTCTTCGCGAAAAATATATAAAAAAAAAAAAAATCAATTACGCCAACAATGAGAACAGATGTAAATTTTGACCGACTTTGATGAACAAGGTCTCATTTTAAAAACGAAGGTTTTTTAATCTATGACCATGCTTTACGAATTTTCAAAAAAGCTTTATATTTGTAGATAAACTATTATCGATAAAGTACTATTTTTTAACAAGATTTTTTTTCGAATAAAATAAAACTTTTTCAAAAATTCTAAAGAGCGAGTCCCTAGATTAAACCTTCATCTTTAGAATGAAATCTATTCATCAAAATTCGTCCAGAATTACGACTCTTTTCATTATTGATGAACAACCTTAAACATGATTATTCATCTCAATTTATCTGTGTAGATAATATTTCAAAATAATATGTAAAGCATAATAGCAAATTCATGTTTTGACGTTGTGAACCAGTTATGTAATATTAGTGCGGCAATCAACATGATAAAATAGAAGGTGTTTTTGTGATTTTATTCAAAAGTTTAAAGATTTTTTTCTCATTTTGATGTAAGTCTCATTGAAATAATGAATAATGTGTAAAAAAAATAATGTGTACAAATAAATTTGTGAAGTAATTTAATAAACAAGAGGAAGTTATCTCGGAAAAAATTTCAATGATTACACACGAGTGGATGCATTTAAAACAATTTAATAAATCGGCGTAATATTGTTTTAGAACCTATTTTGTTATGAGTTTGTAATATTGTTTTAATACACCTTATATATTTCATTCATCATATATTTACTCATACGTTCAAAGTATTTTAATAAATAAGTATTACTGACAATTTTAACGATCTTCAGATGAATCGATTGACCGAGACGTTTCATACAATCTATACGTCATTCATACGTTATCTCGTTCAAATCTAATATTGTGTTTTTTATTTAGAATATTATTTTTATTTAGATTTAATTATATATATATATATATATATATATATATATATATAACTTTTAATATAGATTTTTTTTCATTTTACATACCCGCTACATTACTTCGGTGAAAGGACAGGAGCTTTTTTAGGTCATAAACGAAATTGAGTGTGTGTGTTTATATATGTATGTATGTACGTAAATATGTATGTATATATGTGTGTATGAATTCAAACATATACCCAGGATCATAAACATACTGGAATAACAGTGAAAGAAAAGTAATGTACATATAGCATATATCATATTATATGTGTGTACGTGTGTGTACGTATGTGTATGAATGTATATATGTATGTTCTTACTCGACATACAGTCACGCACATAGTAGTCTCGGCACGCAGCACGTGGGTGGTTTTCTTCGTTCGAAGTGAATGGCGTGACGAATCCGAGGAAGAAGCTCGTAAACCCGGAACTTTACTACCCCTTGAGTTTTAAGGCCGGCACGTAGAGGTTGCTTGAATCTCAGCGCGATCGAGAACCTTAGGGAGTACGTACAACTTCCTAAGTTTTTCTTTTTAAGACCTTCTTCGAAAGCACTTCGGAAAGTCAGAAGGGATCGTTTAATGATCGACGATCATTGGCGCATTTAACTTTGCCCTGTTTCTTGTTTCTTCTTATTATAGTAAAGTTATAGTAATACATACTGAGTTATGCATATAATATTCGAAAATAATTAAATTATTTATTTAATTAAAAAGTAAAAAGAAATCCATATACTGACTTGTAACAGATCTATATGACTCAGTTTGTATAGAAGTACAAAATTCGAATAAGTTTTGATTATGTTCAATGGTCTAAAGAAATTATTTCGTTCAAAAAAATGTCATACATTAACCTGTAATAGGTTGTATGAAATACAAAATTCGAATAAATTTCGATGATTCCGAATGGTTTGAAATAATAATTTCTAATATATTTTCGAATAAACAGGAAATATCGATATTACAATTAAATGGATAACTCTATTCAATTATAATATTTCTTTCATAAAAAAGTCATGCATACTAACTTGTGATAGGTTTTATGACTCACCCTATATAGAGATACAAACTTTGAATAAATTTCGATGACGTTGAATGGTCTGAAAAAATTATTTCTAACATATTTGTTCGTGAATAAAAAATATCGATATTTTTATTCTTTATAAAAGTTACATAGATTGACTAGTAACAAAATGTCCTGTATAAAGATACAATTCATAGATCCCGAAAACGTACAATGACATTATTATAGGAAAAAATGCATTCGTATATGGGTACGTTCGCGTTAATCATCGTGATTGTATAAGAAAACTTTGAATAAAGGACAAATGAAAAAGAGTCGAACGTAGGAGGACTGATAAATATTTTAGCATAACCAGTACTGAGTACTATCTCTCTCGTCCCATTCTCTCTTCCCCTCGCCTCTCTCCCTATCTTTCTTTTCCATCTCATTGGTACACACAAAAAAGAATAATTCGAGTCAAGCTCGCGTATAAATAAACGGAAGTATAGGAGAGAAAATAGAATCGGATGGTAAAAAGTGAAAGAGTGAAATAGAGGGGCGGGAGGGAGGATCATAATATATACGGATAGATTCAGTGGCGTGCAAGAGATAAACCGTCGAAATACCTACGTAGAGACTACTACGGGACACGAGATTTCTTGTTTCTCTCCTCCAACATTTTTTTCAACCATTCGTTTCTTTGTAATGTCATTACGCGTATCTTGAAAGTTTCTATTTCTTAAATGACTTATTTTTTCCCGAAAAATGCCAATCTTAAGTACAGGGTGTATAAAAAATATGTGTAAAGACTATCATAGGGGCATTCTACACATTCGGATCGGTGGACATTTATAAAAAATAGCGCGTGCAAATTTGCCCTCGACTTCGAAATTGCAGGTCAAATTTTTTTTTGCTTGCATCATATTCTACTCGTCGCGATGACAAAAAGTGTCAAAGGAAGCATAGGTCAAAAGTCAACCGTTCAATTGAAAAATGATTTTAAAGTTCCAATACGTCTAAAACTAACTTTATTTATAATATGTTTACATTTCATTGTTTACATTTCATAGGACACAAAGACTCTCGTGCTAAATTTTTCTTAACGTTGAAATTGAAGGCACGACAAATAGATATTCAGTAAATTTAGTAAGATGTCAATCCATAGAAATATTCCAATACAAATATTCATGCTCCAAGACAACGTGATTTTCAGTGGCTAGATCAACAATATGATATTACGGCATTTTAATCCACACTGGGCCCGGGTCGTTCCCATGTGCACTGGCGTAAAGAGGAACGAGTTATCGCTCTTGCACGTGCATTATCCACTAATGGGCCTACGTAGGGTAGGAATAGGTCACATGACAGTGCGAAGAATAATTCGAGAAGAAGGTCTACGACCTTATAAAATTTGACTCCATCCAAATGACTATGGCCATTGACGAAATTTCTACTGTTGGATGCTACATAAATTGCAAAGCGAACCACGGTTTTTGCAACGTGTGTTGTTTGCCGATGAAAGTAGTTTTTCGAGTTCTAGTATCCTTAATCGTCAAAATGCTAGAATATAGGCTTCTAAAAATCCTAATGCAATGATTGAAAGATTCAATCAAGGATGTTTCACAATCGACGTATGAGCAGGCATCATTGGAGATCACATTATTGGCCCTATTTATTTGCCTGCACCAAATTTTTGATCTAGCCGCTGAAAATCACGTTACCTTGGAATATCTTCTGCACGTAATAATCTTCCATTATATCTTACGATCTCTCGATATATTTTACGCGCTAAACGATAGTTCTCTCCTATTTCGTCAATAGCACGTAACATTTGCCGTATATTTCTGTGGATTGCCATCTTACTACAATCACTGAATATCAAAAATAGACGAGGCAACTGTAAATAGGAGGCGACTGTAAAAGGTAAACTGTGTAATGTAGAAATATTATAAATAAAGTTAGTCCAAGACTAGAGTTTCTTACTTAGATCTCATCTTGATTGTTGCACTATTTGTTGTGACCTTCAATTTCGACGTTAAGAACAGTTTAGCACGAGAGTCTTTGTGTCCTATGAAATGTAAACAATGAAATGTAAATATATTATAAATAAAGATAGTTTTAGACGTATTGGAACTTTAAAGTCATTTTTCAATTGAACGGTTGACTTTTGACCCATGCTTCCTTTGACACTTTTTGTCATCGCGACGAGTAGAATACGATACAAGCAAAAAAGAAAATTTGACCTGCAATTTCGAAGTCGAGGGCAAATTTGCACGCGCTATTTTTTATAAATGTCCACCGATCCGAATGTGTAGAATGCCCCTATGATAGTCTTTACACAAATTTTTTATACACCCTGTACAACGAACTAGCTCTTTTTCTTTTCTTTTCATGCTTTAATGAAGTCATTTTCAAGTAGAAATATCGATGTAATTTGCAACGACATATTTCTGTTGAATATTGAACAAATTTAATGATACGAATTTAGGATATTTTTTATTTATATACAAATTTCCTTAAATAGTTAGTAAGAACAATAACTATGGGAATAACATTGATCTTTTAGATGGATATCAATTGTATCGTAAAATTTTATAAATCTGAAGATTAATAAGATCGAATAAACCTACACGGATGATAAAAAGAGTTTTGAAAATAATTATTTTACATAACGAGATCACGCATTATTAATTTGTGAACACCGAGTAAAACAAATATTAACATATCGAATACATTTAAATAATATGACGATTATATTACGTAAACGTTATTAAATAAAGATTTTTAATTATGAATTATCGTTTCAATGGATATCGTATTATATGTATTATATTCCATAAGGTGTAATTTAATTGTGAATACAAAATATTGTATTATTATTCAAACAATGATTATTCCAATATTTAAATAATTAACAAATAAATCCAAATATACAAATATTTTGAGTTAGGGAAAAAGTTTCTTCGTATTCTCCCGGCCGATGACATTACGATCTTATAACTCTAGTAGTATATTAATCAAATCTGATAATAATTGCGTGCGTTCGAAAGGTGACATATCACTGAGTGTTTTTAAAAAAGTTATAATTATATTAGTTCATTCATTTAAAAGTTATTACATTTTGAATATGAGTAAAAATAAAAAAGAAATTCGATACATTTTTAAATTTTATTACAAAAAGGGAAAATGCGACTCAGCCTGCTGAAAAAATGTGTGATATTTATAGACAATAATTGAAAAAATCGATGAATTCATGGAAAAAATTGATCAAGAACGACATATTAGCAGTCACGATGTCGCTAAAGAAATAAACATCGACCACAAAATAGTTTTAAACTATTTGAAGAATGTTATGTGCCAAAAGAAGTTCGACGTTTGGGTTGTGTCTTAACAATGAAAAATTGAATGGATTGAATTTCCATTTACGAATCATTGCTAAAACTCAATGAAATCAAAGAAATTGTATAATTGCGGGATTATGATATTACCTCGAAAATAACAAAAAATGATCGATCAAAACGGCACATATTTGGTGTAATAAACTTCGTTTGAAATATAAAAAAATAACTTGATTTACTTTTGCATTAAA
Source organism: Dolichovespula saxonica (assembly GCA_911387935.1). Classification (NCBI taxonomy): domain Eukaryota; kingdom Metazoa; phylum Arthropoda; class Insecta; order Hymenoptera; family Vespidae; genus Dolichovespula; species Dolichovespula saxonica. Next base: position 9,259,746 of record OU426998.1, read on the forward strand.
ATACGAAGAAACTTTTTCCCCCAATCTAATATTATATATATTTATACAAATTCTCGTAGAATCGTAAATCATATAATTGTGATTGATAGAAATATTAAGTGATAAAAGTCGATGTACGATCAGACCAAACTATAATCTTTCTTTTTCTAATTTCAGAACAAGATGTCAATGACGGGGAGTTTGATGGGCTACGAGAACAATAATGAAGTGAATCAAGCGAAATGCAAGAAACCGTTGAAACCACTTCCAGTTATGTCGAGTATAAATTCAAGCGGTGTAACGACGACAAGCACCGGGAAGTCCTCGAAGAAGGTTCGGAATTCGCGTAAGAAGGAATCTTCTGTGCGAGGTCACGTGAATAGTCTTTGGTCGGTATGGTACGGCATCTTGGCGGTTGCATTTCAGACTTACATCGCAATGAGATACGCCAGGAGATTTGCCAGTGAGTTCTTTTCTTTCCTTTTATTTTTTTTCCTTTCTTCTTCTTCTTCGTTTTTTCTCCATCGATCGTTAAAAAGAAATAATAAATAAAAAATGGAAAATTTACTTTGATTTAATCTTCTCAGAAAGACTTACAGGTACTTTCACGTGTTACAATTATATACGTTTAATCCTTGGGAACAATGATTCAATATTTCCAACATATTGAAATATTTTTAATCTCTTGTTTTTATTTGTTTAATTACCATCGAGATATCAAATATCGAATATAAATATAAGATAAATTAGATAGATTGGATTATCGAAATTTTAAATGATCGTCTCTGAAGAGATTAATACATGTTTAAGATTTTCTTTATTGCTTTTAAAAGGTCGAAACATCTGATTTGTTTGAATTAAGAATACAGTCTAATATAAAAAGGTATGACAATTAGTCCTACCATATGTTACGTTTAAAAATAGTTAAGAATCAAATTTTTTCGAAATCAATTCTTCGGTTAACGTATTTATTAACAAAAAATGCACAGAGAGAAAGAGAGAGAGAGAGAGAGAGAGAGAGAGAGAGAGAGAGAGAGAGAATGTAGTTTCAATTCCTTTCAAATTATTTCAATAACATTACGGTGAATTTATTAAAACTCACCATGTAGATAATCTATTTCAATATAATAGACATTAAAAACTTTGCTACAATAGAGATAAAAAATGTCTCTACGATTCCAAAGATTATCTTCTTTATTTCAATTCTTTTATCTCACAAAGAAAAGTCACGTGTCATGAGCAGAAGTTCATCTTAACGAGATTTAACGCGAGTTTTTCGTTTATCGTTGGTCAGAATCACACACCAAGCATCATCACTGTCGTAATAAAGGAGAGAAAGAGAGATAGAGAGATAGAGACAGAGAAAGAGAGAGAACGATAAAGATAGATAGATAGATAGACGGAGAGAGAGAGAGAGAGAAAGAGAGAGAGAAAGAGAGAAAGAGAGAGAGAAAGAGAGGGAAAGGTAGAGAGAAATAGAGAGAGAGAGAGAGAGAGAGAGAGAGAAAGAAAGAAAGAGAAAGAACTCTTCAGAAAGCAGCCGATTTTTTTTATTCTTCTTTCTTGTCGACGAACCACACCATCTCTTTTAATCCCTCACCCTAGGTGCACCATGCTGCTGGTTTTATAGGATTAAAGGAGAATTTCCGTCTGCTAGGAAAGTTCGCGTACCGATTAAAAGAGAGAATTCGAGGCCTCCGTGGCCGTTTGTTAACAAGATGGCTAACGCTTCTAATAAGTAAATCGAGAACGTGCACCATTCTCGTCTACGTCGTCGAACTTTCCGTAAAAATGAATTAAGCTTTGCCACAGTGAAAAATATTTTTCTCTTAGTACTTTCCTTTTTATTTTTTCTCTTTTCTTTACTTTTTATTCTTTTCCTTTTTTTCTTGCATCATTTCCGTTTAGAAACAATATTTTTTTTTGCTTACACTTTACATTTATTATAATTTTATTTATTAACATTCTCAACTAAAGATGACAAGTTAATCCGTCATGAATATTTATTTAATCCTCTCTCTCTCTCTCTCTCTCTCTCTCTCTCTCTCTCTCTCTCTCTCTCTCTCTCTCTCTCTCTCTCTCTCTCTCTCTCTCTCTCTGGTAAAATAATAAATAATGTATTACACATAATTTGTTTCTTCCTTTTATTAAGAAAGCATTATATTACTTGATTCTACATTAATTTATTGTACTCATCTTTACTATTTTATGTTAAATGTAAATAAATTGCGAACATCCACATTTATCCGGAGGATAAAAACCCTTTCTTGCTAGCAGGTTAAAGAATTTACACACGAAAGAAGAAAAACAAAAGCAAAGAAAAGCATGATTTTTGACTCAGATAAAAACAACAAGAGAATTCTTTATTTCTTTCAGCGTATCTCTCGTTGCCATGGCCGGCGGATGCACCACCACCGAAAATCGAGTTGCATGCGTGCCTGGTTCTGGCTGGGGCTGGAGTGGTTTTACTTCCTGTTTTACTCGGTACTGCCTTCCTCAAGCTCGGAAATCTCGCCAACGACGGAATTAAACTTGGCCGTCATTTGAGCGCGTGCTCTCGCGATCCTCCTTCCTCATTACTCACCAACAATCCAGATAATAGTAAGTTGTCTTTCTTTTTTCTTAATAAAAAAGAATTACCTTTACAACAAAGAAGAAATAAAAATCTTTTAAAACTTTTTGCTGTTTAATTAATTTCGTAAATCATCATCAATTTTCTTTTCCTTTTTTTGCCATTTTTAATAATAAACCAAATTTGTTAAATATTTAATTAACAGTCACAATACAGATTATAATAATAATACTTATATGTAATTTATATAACGGTATAAATAGGTATAATATAATATTAATTTAATAGATGTAAATATATTATAAATATAATATTTATTATGTTATTATATTATATTATAATATTATTATATAATTTTTTATATCATTGTCTACAGATGTGTGTGCATATATATATATATATATATATATATATATATATATATATATATATATATGGAATATTACCAAATGGTCTGTACAAACTTTCGGAAGTTCTAGGTATGTAAACAAGTAGAAAATGTTCTATGAACATGGGATCGAGAACGCTTGCTTCTGAAGTTTTCCTGCAACGGTTAGAGAAATTATCCCATCAAATCGTACAAAAGTTATAAACTCTGTTACTTTTTTCCTTTCTCCTTTTTTGTCGTAAGGAATGCAAGTTGAAAGAGGGTAAAAAGAATCACGAGGAATTTAGAAAAAGAAAGATAGATGATTTAATGTAACTATTTCTCCAACTACTGCAGGAAAATTTCGAACCATTCTAACTCCAGAAGGAAGCATTTCCGAATCCATATTGATAGGTCATTTTCTACTTGTTTAGATCCCTAGAACTTATTCCAAAAGTTTGTACAGATTCTGTGTATATTCAGGATGGTAAAATAGAAAAGAATATACTTTAAAGGCTTAGAAAAAATGTCTAATTAATATGAGTTTTAAAATTAATCCTACGATATAAATTAAATTTTATTATTTATAATATATATAGAGAGAGGGCCGTCCAAATAGGCGCCAAGAAACGGGCTTTATAGAAAGAGGAGACGTGTCCGGTAAATAGTGAAGACACGCGAAGATACATAATAAGCGACGACTTTATTGAGTCTCTTTTAATACAGTTGAATCGTTAGATCGTTGCGACGGAAGTGACTCAAGATCTCGGTTTTCTCTCTCATTTCTCTCTCAGACCTATCGCCAGGGGCACTCATGAGAGTGAAATTGGAAGTAATCGTTACTACACGAGTCGAGATCGGAACCGCTGAACGGCTATAGATTACGTCGCTTTCGGAGACGCTTACGGCAAGCCTCCACACACACACACACACATTATATACATGAAATTGAAATGCTGACTTTGGGATTTTTTCCTTTTTTTTTTTAAGCGCTTTTTATCGAAAAAGGAAAGACCGCTATATCTCGTGTATGAAAATTTGCCGACTCCGTTACGAATAAGATGAATGTTCTTCCCTTTTTTGTCTCAGGCTTGGCGAATAATTTATGGAGACATGGTGGACCAACGTCGGCGTTCGTACATCTCTGTACGGCCATGTGCTTCCTTCTACCGTCTCTACTCATGGAGGCAAGAATGATACACGCTGGATTTTTGCCAAAAGGTAATAAGCCCATCCTTGCATGTCTTCTACTCGTTTCACTCGACCTCTCATGTTCTTTCTATCTTAGTCGTCGTCGTCGTCGTCTTTCGTCCTGCTAAATAAACGCGATAAGTTTTACCACCTTTTTGTCACGTTTTCTGTTACTTGTATTCGGGAGAAAGTTTTCGCAAATGTTACCACTCGAAGTTTCGAACAATTTCAAGATAATTGCTTGAAATATTTCGTCGGTTTGGAGAATTTAGATGCAAAATTCTCTAAATTCAAAATTTCTTTCGTGCTTAAAATGGAACGCCACCATGATTACTAAAAAGAAAAGAATAAAGAAAAAGAAAAAGAGATAAGGGAAGTCTATTTTTGTAAATTTTATTTGATTAATCAATATGTGCATGTTTGGCATTGTGCATATTTTGACCATTATTATTTATGTCAGTTAAGTGTGCAAGTTTCCGAAAAAGAATATTTAAAACAAAATCAAAAATTTCTGTATCCTAGTTTAAACTATGTGACTAACTATACGAATGTTTTTTACTGCACGTAGAGATTTTGGAAATTTTTTCCTTTTTACAAAAATGGTGCAGTATTGAAGAAAACATTTCGAAAATATGCAAAGCAAAAAGAATTGTGTGCTTGTTAAATTTTCTGTAAAAATTACTTATTCTTTTTTCTTTTCAAAACATTCTTTATGCAATCGAAGATAATCTCGTCTTGAAAATAAAATTCAATCGGATAAAATAATAAAATATATTTGTCTCTAATAAGAAAAATTTTATTACAAGAATAATGCGTTTAAAATTTAATAATGATATACATAGAACTTGACAATTGTTACAATCTCGTTTTTGAGATCTCGAGTATTAATAAGATACAGAAAAAAAAGTGTTTTTTGTTCGAAACGTCATAGTTTACTTTCTTCATTAATTTACAACAATGACAGAAATAAAATTTTATCGGGCATGCTTCGTTCGCGAAATCGTGACTCGAACTACTTAAATGACAGTTTGTCGACTAGTTGTAACAGTTTCAGTTGTTGTTTTGAGGTGCGAAAAGTTACAGAAATTCTTAAAATAGATCGAGGTGTCTTCCGTACGTTCTATCTACCCTGTAAAATCATTCTGTACATGGTGAGTTAATAGAATGCGAGAAATGTGCTCGATCTAATCGCATATCTTATCGCCATAAGAAACTTTTTATTTTTACATCCTTCGGATTAGATTTAATTCCGTAGAATTGCAATTTAACGTGGGAAATCAGAAAATTTGTAGATCTATTCTGTGTCTACCGACTTTACAGGTATAGTCGCAAGCGTATAAATGTGCGTTCGTAAACACATGTATAAGAGTAATCTTAACTGTATATTGCGCATAAATGTATTTTTCAACGACGTACGTAAACTCGATTAGTTCCAAAGTCGCGAGAAAATTAAATATAGTCTCCTTTTCGTTCCCCTCTCAGCCACCTTGGCGTTGCAATGTTGTTTGCATCTCTGAGATGTACGATGATGTAGCTGAAATTTTACTTGGATTATTTTCTTACGGAGGGACAGATTTTATTTTTTTCTTTTATTCTTTTTTTGGGAGAACTCATTCGTACGTTAGTAGTTGGGTAGTTGGTATATTTTAATAATTTCTTGTAGATGAATCACGATACTTGTAAAAAAAAAAATATTTTATCAGCTGCACATGTGTTAGAGTGAAATGAATATTTAAATTGAATGAATATTAAATTCCAAGTAGAGCGAATTTTAAACAGTTCTTTTCTTTTTTCTTCAAATATAACAACAAAAGTGAACTTCTTTTTATAGAATAAGCTTTATTTTATATAATTTATTTTAAACAAATATAATGCGCGCGCGCTTGCGCGCGTGTGTGTGCAGGTATATAAAGGGTGTCCACGCGAATGGAATAGACTGTATCTTCTAAAAGGTCGAAAAATAAATAAAAATATTATAAGTCAAAGTAATATGGTATCTGATGGCGCATAATACGCGAATAATTTTATCCATATATGCATTGATGCATCAGAAAAATGCAACTGCACTTTTTTTTAATAGAAATTTATATTTTTGACTGTACCAATCGATGCAGTTTTTTATGGTTTACATAAAAATATTAACTTAGTTAGACCCGAAACTTATACGTTAGGAACCTATAGTGGTTAAATTGTTCTGAATTAGTTATGTCTGACGCCAAGTGTTAATGCACAAATAATACTACGTGTAATGAATACTTACTTATAAAAATCTTAATCTTATATTAATATTGGTGATTAATATCAGTAGCCGATTCATGTTTACTGGTATAATTCAGAGAACTTATCATATAATGTTGATATTATTGAGAAAATGACGAGAAAAGTTTTCCATTTAAAAATATAATACAATTGCAAAATGCACGTGCATTATTCCAATTGCGAAAAAAATATGATCGTTAATATGTAGTTCATCCTGAACCATTAATCCTTTTCCTGTAACATTTTTTGTAACATTAGCCAAGAATAAGATATGACTTGTTACAATTGCGTGAATCACCCTGTATATGTAACGCGTGTGATATATACACGTTATTTGTTAAGAAATAAAAAATACATCCAAACACATTCGGTTAATCGCTTAATAATGATCACTAATTGTTGACAAATTAAATTTATTATTGAATATTTTCCTCAAAAAGCTCAAGAATTTACCAAAACTATTTAAAATTGATGTAACTATTTAACGTTTTTTTTATTAAATTTATTAAATTTAATAAATATTTTTAAATTATTTTTTAATTTTTATTAATTAATTATTTTTCTATTAAAACATATCAAAGAAGAAATTCTTTTGCATATACGTTCTTAAGAAAATAATCGATGTATATATTCCTAGATGAGAATTAATAACAATATTTATAAAATTCGTTCGACAAATTTTTGTTTAAATTTATTATCAACTATTATGGCGATAATATTTATCAATCGAATTACGACCTTTCATGGAAAGCAATCGAACGAGGAACGATTGCTGCTAGTCTCTTCTGACCAAAGTTAAACGAGTTAAGATCGGGTAACTGAAAGACTACAGGAAGTAAGGGAAACTGAGATATTCGTTTTGCACGGTCGATTTCAAACGCTTAATTATTGACTGCGACTTCAGTAGCACGCTCTAATTAAAATAGTATGGTTAAAATTAAACTCCTTCGCAATTATTCTGTCCGAGAATACGAGGTTTTTTTTAAAAAGAAACACCAATCAATTTAAAATATTAATTCTGATCTTTCTGTCTGGTACACCTTATTTATTCAGGATATTGCAGCAATAAATCGACAGAACCTTAAGTTCATATTTTATTAATAAAGAAATTTTTGTAAGAATTATAAGAATGAAAAATAGTTATACAAACATTAGGACACCTAACATACGTAAACAAAAGTTACATAAACTTGGGAAACGTTTTACTTCCTATTTATAAACATTTTTTATTTATAATAGTCTTTATGATAATTTAAAACTGTTACAACGTTTCATTACAGAAATTACTGAAATGATTTTCTTCTGAATTAATGCATGCTTTGCAAACGTGTAGATTTGCGATGTTTCCTGATATAAATAAAAAATGTTTATAACTTGAAAAGGAAACATTTACATGTTTATACGACTACTTTTTATCCTTACAGTGAGTATAATATGTTCTTAAAGTTTAGCTGTCTATTTCTGAAACATCCTGTATATACAAGATATCCGCCCACCGATGTCCGAGCAAATATCTTGTAATTGATTAAATTTACAAGAAAGTTTATTCAGAGAAATTTACACGGCTCTCAGTTATCTACAAAGCACATCTAAATATTTTTTTTAAGAATGCCTTATTTTTTTTGCATATTTATATATAATCATCATTTGCAATCAAAATTATATTTAGTAAAAGATTATTACTATGCATCGTATACGAGATAATCAAAATCTTAGGAATTTGAAGTATTTGGTTTTCGTACCAAAGTTTGAAAAACTATCGTCAGATTACATAATATTTCCAAGTCGTTTACATCAAATAGGATCATTGGATCTTCAAATCGTCGAAATAGGCGACTGCTCGATTTGTAAATAATATAATATAATAATTTGTATAGAATGGAATATGAGTTACAATACAGTATGAATCTGTTAGTAGATCTATTAAGATATCGATCATCTCGTAAACGATGATATACTAGTAAATAATAATTATAATAGCAATTATACTGAATAATAATAGAAATTTTTTACTAAAGATAATTTTAATTGCTTATGATCACTACTATATAAATATGCAAATAAAAATTATAGGTTTTATACATTTTATAAGTAATAGGTATTATACATCTTATAAATAATAACTTATAAAATACTTTTAAACAATGATATGTACGTATGTTAAATATATATATTTGTCCGTCTTCAATGTTTGAAAAATCTGATACATATTTTTTCGGTACACATCCGAAGTATTTGAGCGACTTACTTATGTTCATTAGAACATGATTGTACTCATATACTTACATTATTACCAAAAGAGAATATTCAAACTATAACTCAGACTATTGAGGGAGTAATAAATTTCTCCGAATAACAAAAAAAAAAAAATAATAGAAAGAAAAAGAAGAAAGGAAAATAAGAGGAACTCGAAATTAAGTTCACGAGGTGTAGCCTGTCTAATTTAGATACGAGCTTATCACTTCCTCGCACGAATTTGCCATTAATATAAATCTTATAAGATAATAACAATGTGGAATGGTCAAGCGTCGACAAATCATTATGGCGTGTACAATCTTCATAAATTTAATTTCACTCTTGACTATTCGATACGTCCGTGTTTTGAGAAGAAAAGAGGGGAGAATACTTTAATTATTTGGTCGACACCCTCGTTATATCGTTTGCGATATACCACAACCGTTTCCCTCCTTTTCTCTCTCTCTCTCTCTCTCTCTCTCTCTCTCTCTCTCTCTCTCTCTCTCTCTCTCTCTCTCTCTCTCTCTCTTTCGATTCATCCCCTCGTAAACGGAACAACACGCGCTGCAAAACTTTGACTATCCCTAACTCGACACGTTTCTTGCCACCACCTTAACTACTGCTGGTATCTGTCTTGATGTATCATAACTTGATATTACGGTAGAAATTTTCGAACTTCACCCTCTCCTCACCTTCCTATCCCCTTCTTCCGTCCTCCCCCGTGCTCTCGGCCACCGCTCTCTCATTCTAAACTTTACGTTTACTCTTTCAGACAATAAAAGCATCGTAACTTCAGGCGAGTTGTTTTAACTAACATCGTAAGCGCGAATAAGCTATAAATTTCAACAGAATACGTTAGCATTTTAGATTATTGTATCAAAATGATCGTTTCCGTTAGCATTGTTACATTTATTCATTTTCTCTTCCTTTTTGCTTTCTCTTCTTTTCTTTTTGTCTTTTTTTTTTTATATGTTTGACGAAATATTCAGACGACGAAAGAAAGAAGTACTAATCGTAGGAATACATAATTCATTTATATTATTGGTCATGTTCGATATAAATTTGTAAACCCATCGTTTCTGTTACGTTAGTTAAATTTATTCAATTTGTTGTTTTTTTGTTGTCGAGATTCAGATAACAAAAGAAAGTACTACTAATTGTACAAAGAAATACAATAACTAATTTACATCATTGATCATGTTCGATATAAATTTGTAAATCGAATTTTAGGATGTTGATCCTTACTGTATTATATTTTGTTAGACAATTAATTTTTCATCGAAATATTTTCTAACTCTTGTCGAATTATGGAATAATTTATATTATCAACACGATTTCTTTGAGGATACTATTGTTGAATGATTTGAGAGTGTCTGGACTTGTATCTTAATTTTACGATGTATTACGAGCAAATTGGGGAAAACAGAGAAAAAGAGAGATAGAGAAATAAGGAGAAAAATAGAAAGAGAGAAAAATAAGAAGCTATGGGTAGTTACAGTGCTCATAATATTCCGGTAGAACTCTCGCTAATATTATTTGCCGCATGCATTAAGTTCGTTCATAATTACTACAAAGTGACGCACATTCGCTCGAATAGGGGTAGAAGTATATCGGCGTGTACGCGCGTGCGCGCGTGTGTATGTGAATATATATACATATATTACATGTTATACATATATAAGACCTTCGTAACGAGTGTACAACGCACACGGAAAGAGTTGGGCGAGGAGCAACAAATTGTTACTCCTTTAAACGTTGAAGTGGGAAAAATTATGACGACTTAAATAAGTTCTGTTTAATTATTCGTACTAGACAAGGTGATTCGCTTAGGAAATGATTTCAGGCCGTAAATTATTCTGATTTTCTCGACGTTTAAAGAAACGTAATTTCATTGTTTATTTAATGAGTAAATCAAATCAAGTAAATTTAGTGCGGCATGATTTAAATATATTGTTATGGTGACAACAACGAAATATATACCGGGTGTCCAAATACGAAGTTTTATTTTCTCAGTAACACGACATCTTTGAGAGAAATTGTTCGGGCAAGAGTTATCTGATTTCGAGGAAGAAATATTATGACGTTTAATATTTCTTATTTAGTGAAAGGCTTCAAGGTCAACTTCTTTTCTCCCTCTTTTTTTTCCTTTTTTTTTTACTTCTTTTTATAAGGAAACTATATCTTTTATAATGGAAACATATTTTTCTATGTAAAAAAAAAAAAAAATAAGAAAAGAAACAAGTAATTCATATCTAAAATATTTTAATTTATCTTCAATATACCAAGATATTTAACAAAATATATTGCACCTTTCAAGGAAAAGTAGAAAAGATAAAAATTTTTTTAATTTCTCATAAAATATCTACAATCGTCAATCCTTCACAAACTTTTTAAATTCATTTATTTACGCGATCTAATATTTAGGCTAACATGGACGCATATACATGCTTGAACATTAAAATAGAAAAAGTAGGAAATAAGAAAAGACGTTAATTAATTACTTCGTGTTTTTTACACAATAATACACATCTACATGCATAAGAAATAAATTTATTAGCTCAAAATTTTCTTAACTTTTATATCTTTTCTTAAAAGCTACTGATTATTGATATTATTTAAATTCCAAATGTAAAGATATATTGTTAAATGCCATGGAATATTGAAGATAAGTAAAAAGAATAGTTCAATAAAAATTATTTGTTTTTTTAGTTACTTAGAATATGTTGCTTCTCTAATAATATAGGTTTCTATTTAAAGAAAAATAAAAACAAAGTTGACTTTCAAAAAACCTTGAAATCTTAGATTAAATGAAACAAGAAATGCTATGATATCGTCCCTTCGAAATTCGATAATCCTTGTCTGAACTGTTTTTCTCAAAAATGTCGTGTTTCCAGGATAATAATTTCTAATGTTTTATCTGAAAACTCGATATATATATATATATATATATATAATATTTAATAAAATATATATATTATACATTTTGTAATTATATAAATATAATATAATATAGGATTTAAATAAAATTATATATATATTTTTTTAAATAAATATAATTATATATGTAATGTGTATAACATTCTATGTTATTAAAATAATAGTAAAAACTACCTAATATCTTATTCGAGATATACTAATATCTCAAAAACATTGCATATTTATCGAGAAAAATATTGAATACAAAAGTTTCATGATTTCATGGGTAAATACTATCTATTTTTTTACTTGTTGAGCATTTTAAGATTTATTCGAATGTCAATTTTTTTAACATAGAAATCTATATTTTCTTCTTTCGCAAATTCTACGAGGGGTAGGACGGAAGAATAAAAAATAAAAAACTGTTGTATAAGACATTGTCTTGTCACATTCGAACATTCAGTTGACTATTTTATTCTTCATATAAAGAATATATTTCAAACTTTTAAAGTATTTACTTTACAATGGCGTATGTTTAGAGCCTTTCAATTTTATTTTCCATAGCAATCGACAAGGTAATAAAATATTTCATAAACGATGATATGCTAAGCTTACCAGAAAATCACTTTTTTCCCCCTTAGAGAGTAGTTTTCAAAAGATACGTAACCGCTATAAGATCATGCTCTTCACCCGTCTCATAAAAGAAGGATCTTTCAGAATGGAAACTCCTCGTAGATACTCGTCTGTAAAAGAAACTTTAAAAACATTTTTCTCTTCCAGGACAATAGGAGGTTAGGCTATTTTTTTATTTTATTATTTTTTTTTCCCATGCATTGCATATAAAATATCTTCTCTCTCTTTCTCTTTTTTTACGTTGTGTCTCACCTTCCATTTACTTTTTCCAACAGTGTTATTATTTTACCAAAAGTCTAGGTGACTATCAAAAAAGCTTTTCTTTTCCATTCAATCCTATATAATCTTTATCGACCATTCACCGATACCATACCCATCGTTCTTATAGCAAATTGGAAAAAATATTTATCGTGAAATTCTGAAGGGCGGCTATCCATTAATATTATTGGTCAATGCTTTATATTTTGAGAAAGAAAAACAGCTGAATTCTAATAAATATTTGTCTTACTTCATTTAAAGTAATCTCTCGATTATCGAACTCGATATTTATGTATGTCAAAGCTGAGAGAAGATTTATTCAGAAAAAAAACTCGGTGGAAAATGTTCCTAAATGATTTAAGCTATTAATGGATGTATAAATTGTTTAAACCTATTTAGATATGTATTATAAATATATACATATATATTAATTTATTTATTTATTTATTTATTTAGATATTTACTTATGTATAAAACATATAAAATCATGTATGTTACTTTTTTAAAGTTTACATTACGTAGATGCTGTTGTACTGCTGCACAACCTTGAAAATTCGCGCAGCAATATGCAGTAATTCTCTTGAAAGTCACTCGCTCACCGGTCGTGTTTCGTAGTTTTTTACTTTCTCCTCTCCATTTTTTATAACTCATTGGAATTGCATGTGTCAAAAATTATACATTCGAATTTATAAAATGAGACACTTAAATTAAATTTTTTGTTAATTTTTCTACTTAATTTTGTATTTTTCTATTTAAACAATATATAACAAAAAATATAAACTTAATAAATATATTTCGTTAAGTGTCTTAATAATTATTAAAATTAAAATTTAAGTTTTTTAATAATTATATTGAATTAAATAAATAAAAAAGAAAAGAGACCACTTTTTAACAATTTTAACCCATTCACGGAAAAAGAATACGTAAACTAATTTTTTTTAGACTCATGAAAAAGAAAGGAAAAAAACAAATATTTTATCTTCAAATCATAAACCTCTATATTCAAGACAATTAAGGAAATGTTACTATATCTTCAAAAGAAACATGTTGCTTTTAATTTGCATTACTTTTCGTGAAGTGATAATACAACTTTTAATGAAAACTTTGATGTTGACTTTCTCGTAAATAAAATCAAATAGTTTTGGTCGAATGCAACCCACTATTTTTTTATAAATTGCCTTAATTTATAATGACTTTAGTTTTCTTTCAGTTATAATTTCATTCGAGTGCCCTACCAAAAAGTTAGTATACTATTAGATACATATCGGTACTACTAGGAAAGATACGCTTGAGAACTAGTCGAAGTCGGTGCAAAGTGTGGCTTGGCAAACTACCACGGTGATACGGTGGTCTAGGCAATCAGGAATTTCCCTAAAGCAGTCTGACTTAAACGAGCCCGTGTCGACAAAGTTGCCAGGTTGTGGGTATAATGTGGGTACACGTATACTACACTTACACACATATACGTAAGAGCACATTAATGTAAGCGTAGGAAATCCCGAGTTTACGAAGGTAAACCGTACGAATGGGAAAGAGAGAAATAGAGATTGAGAACTTCTTAGAATAAACATGTCGAAACATGCGAAAGTGGAAAGTCGAACGGGCAAAGTTCACGAGCTTGGCAATTAATATTTCACGAATTTTCATCCACCTTAAATTATTCTTAGCGAAAGAGAGAAAGAAGGGGGCGAAGAGAGAGAAAGAGAGAAAAGAAATCAAGCACGAAAGATTATATTGATATTCGCGATAATAATAATAATAATAATAATAATAATAATTTTTTATGAGGGAAGAGAAATACATTTACGCACGATGTGCCAGGCTCCCATTTCTGGCCTACTGGCTAAAACTCCTCCCTCTTTCACCTGGACACTAGTCCGGAACTGTTTAGCACATTACTTCGGACTAGGCCATTTTTTCTTCGCCCTATGAGCTCTCTTCTGTTCTTTCTTTGACTGTTCTTTTCATCCTTCGCTGTCTTAGGCTTGATCTAAATCCGCTTTCTTCGTGCGAAGGATGTTTTGCACCCAATGGGCTACCAGGTTCCATTTTTATTCTCCCTTGAGCATGAGCTCCACGATGTTATCAGGGGTCACCTTATCGGTTCCCGCCTCTAGCTCCAGTTTGTATTGTGCCCAGTGTTCTCACTTAATGAAAGTGTGCTCGACGTCGTCGGGTACTTCGGAGCAGCAGAGGTAATATGGTTTCGTCGCCCGGCCCATTTCGTGCAGGTAACATCGAAAATACCCGTGTCCACTCAGGAACTGGGTCAAACAATAGTTGACCTCCCCATGACTTCTGTCCGTCCACGGTTTTACTTCTCGTATTAATCTCGCCGTCCAGCATCCTCTCGGATCTTCCTGCCAGATCCGGAACGTATATTCTCTCTCTTCTTGCCTCTCTGTCTCTTTTCCGACCTCCGCTTTTCTCTTGTACATCGCCTTTCGTTCCTTCACGAGGAGCGCGATAGGGATAACTCCGACGATGACCGGGACGACTGGTTCGAAAACGGTCCGATATGCGGAGGTGACCCTAAGTGCTGCTTTTCTCTGAACTTGTGCTAAACGCTTCCGATATACTTCCTCGCTAAGGGCGTCTGCCCACACTTCGGCCCCATAGAGGAAGACAGCTTGAACTGCGGTCATCAATAGTCGCCGTTTGCTGGATTTGGGCCCGATGACATTGGCCATGAGCTTTCTCAGGGAAGCAACTCCCTTCGCGTCTTTGTTGACGGTCCTTCGGATCTGCTCCCAGTAATTTAATTTACAGTCGATCATGACGCCGAGGTATTTGGCCGCCGGCTTGGTTACCACGATTTCTTCTCCGACCCGCAGGGGGAAGAATGGAGTTCATTCTTTTCTTTGTAAGGATGACAATTTCCGTCTTTCTAAGGGCCAGTGACAGGCCGTGGTCCGTCATCCAGCCGTTTATATGCGCATGGCTTGGTTAAGCTTCATCTAAACCATCTTTACGTCTCTGGCGGCAATGAGGGCAGCGACGTCGTCTGCATATCTCTTCCGGCATTTCCATCTTAGTAGGCCGTCGTACGCCACGTTCTAGAGATCCGAGCCGAGGATAGACCCCTACGCCGCTCCGGCTATGATGATTCTTTCCGTGCGCCCTTCCGTGGAATCATATCTTTGCGTCTAATTCCTCAGATAATCGTCTACCATGCGCAGGAGGTATTTTGGCACCTTAAAGGCATGCTCGAGCGCCTGCATTATGTCGCGCCATCGTGCAGAGTTGAAGGCATTTCTCACGTCGAATGTCACCAGCACGACTACCCAGCGTGAGTGCTGATTGCGATCTTCCGCTCTTTCCACTGCCTCGCTAATCTTCCGGATCGCGTCAATTGTTGATCGCTCGACTCTAAACCGTATTGCCTAAGTGATAGGTCACCGGCGGCCTCAATCGCTGACAGTAGTCTCGCCTTTATAAGCTTTTTTAGCAGCTTGCTCGCCGTGTCTAGCATGCATAGCAGCGCTAGGAAGATAGTAGTCGAGGGTCTCCCTTGCCTTTGCTGAGCACCAGACGCGCCGTCTTCCAGCGCGAGGGGAAGACCCCAGCCATCAGGCACGTGTTGAACATGTTCAGTAGTAGAGATAGCCGGTGCTGTACCACGTGTTTCAGGACTTCGCTTGGTATGCCGTCCGGCCCCGGTGCCTTCTTATTTCGTAGGGCAGCCTGCTCCAGCTCTCTTACGCTAAAGAGGGAGAAAACTTCCACCTGCCCGAATTCCATCTACGCACGAATAGGATGGGTAGGAAAGAAAGTGCCAACGATGTTTTCCGTAGTAGCCGCGTCCATAACGTTTGGTGGTTTCATAGCTCCGAGCTTCTGAGTTACTATCTTGTAACCCAGTCCCCACGGGTCCGTGTTGATGTCATCTCCGAGCTTTCTCCAGCAACGGACCTTACTTTGGTTGATGGCGCGACGCAGCTGTTTTTTAGCGGCCTTGTACCTTTCGGATTTGGTATGGGCCTCGTCCCGGTTTCTTGCCCGCTGTGCGGTCCGCCTCAATTTCAGCCACCTCTTGCGCTGCTTCGCGATCTCGAGAGTCCACCAGTATGCGGGGCGCATACCGTGGCGTGGTCTCTTCGTCGGCATAGAGGCTTCGCAGGCCTCGATGGCTTCTAGCTTTTGATGTATTACCTCTGTGAAGCTCTCCACGTTTAGCTTCTCAGGGTTCCATCTGCGTGGCGGTTCCTTACCTATTCTTTTCCTCTGTGGTTTCCCGCGGACTCCGAAGGTAATGTACTAGTGATCACTACCAGTGTAATCCTCGATTACCTCCCAATTCTCGATCTTTGGTAGTAAGGCCTCGCAGAGCATGGAGATGTCGGGAATGGTCTCCCTGTACCCATAACGTCAAAAAGTTGTGGTGGCGCCGACGTTTAGGACGTGAAGACCCGTTTTAGACGCCATTTCTATGATATATTTGCCCCGGGAGTTTGGGTGGAGCATGCCACACTGTACTGCCTTAGCGTTGAAGTCCCCGGCCACCAAGATGTTACCTGTTGTGTTTCAGACCACTTCCTTCAGCATGTCTATTTTTTTCCGGAAATCATGGATGTGTTCGTTTGGTGTGAGGTAGTAACTAAAATAAGTTACCTCCCCACATTTTATCCAAACGAAGCCCCGGCGACTTTCGTGGCTCTCTACTGATATCTTGCTTGGCTCCAGGATCCAGATGGCCGCTGTACCGCTAAGATCAGAGAACCATAGGGGAGATTTCTTGTCCCTATATTGTTCACTGATCAACAGCAGATCTGCCTTCTTCTCCTGGGCCAGCTGATACAGTAGATAGTTTGCTATCTTGCTCTTGTTCCGGTTCGCTTGTAATATTTGCGTCATCGTAGGAGCTTTTTAGCCTTGTTGAGAGTTTCCTTGAAAACGCTACAACGCCCTGATCCAAAAGCGTGGTCACGCTAGAGTTTTCCTTGTTCTTTATCCGCCTCTGTGCATAACATGCAGTTTATCCGGGGCCAGGCACTCTCTTGCTTGGTGGTTAGCTTTACCACATTTGTAGCAGAGCCTGTTCTGTCCGGGTCATTGCAGTTCCAAGCGGTATACCAATATCCGAGGCATCTGAAGCACCTTGAGACTACCGCCCTCTGTCTTATTCTGCAACTGACCCATCCCACCTTGATGTGCTCGGATTTTAAAAGTCGACTTGCTCCTTGCTCGCTCACCTCTACGACGGCCACTTTAAGCCCTCTCCAGTTTGTCTTCGTGATCCAAATCTTCATATTTTCGGAGCACTCCTGTATGTCCCTCTTGACCGCTTCTTCCACTTCTTGGACAGTGGTTAAGCTATTGAGGTACCTAATTTCTATCGTCACCCTAGATTCCAAGGGGCGAACCATCGCCTTATCTCCTAGGATATTTCTTAGTTCGTCTCCGAAGGCTGTCTTGTCCTTTGTGTCCCTGCCCAATTTCAGGAGCGCCTCGCCCGCCCTTGTTTGGCGAATCGATCTCACCTCTTCCTCCGAATCCTCCGGTTTTGTTCTGCTACGGATTTCCTCGAGCACCTCCGTATAGGTTCTTCCTCCGTTTGGTTTAATCAGGAGCGCCTCCAGGCAAGTCTTTGCCCGCCGTTGTTTACTCCTTTTCTCGGTTGGTCTTCTATAGCTTTCCTCGCGTTCGCCGGGTGTCTGGGCGGATGTCTCTGCTAGTTTCTTCTTCGGCTTCCGCCGTCTCCTGACTACCTCCGTCCAAGTAGGAGTGGGACGCGCCTCCTCCTTCTTCTTTCCGGCCTTCTGCTCTACCGGACTCGTCGCCGCTCTTTTTTTTTGTTGGCCCCCCTCTGCCGTTTCGACCTGAGATGCCTTATCGTGCGATTTATCACACACCGTCCATGTGTGTTGATCCCTTCTAGAGAGCTCTATGGCCTTCCAAGAGGCTCGCAGGTGTACAATGACGTCCAGGGCTTCTTCCAAAAGTAGCTCCCCTTTTTGACATCTACACTAATGTTCTTCTACCGTTCTGTTGCGCTCTTCATAGCCTTCAAAATGTCTTTGCACTTAGCTAGTTCCTCCTCTTCTTTTTTCCTCGCACTGACGATATGGTCATCAATGGGGGAGTCGTGCAGCACGGTTCTCCCAGAATCCACCATTTTCGGCGTAGAGATTTTTTCTTCTTTTTTTTTTCTCTGTACCTCTTTTTCCTTTCGGAGGTGTCTCTTTGATTGGTGTTTGTGATGGTGTTCGCCCCATCTTCGATCTCTTTTCGAACGGATTTTTACTGCTTGTAGCTTCTAATCCAACGCTGGCCAAGTTAGCCACCGGCATAGGACTGCAGTTGTAAGATGACGACTGCGGGCCTGTTTGCGCACCCTGTCCAGCCGCCGCTACTGGGGGGTCCGTCCCCCTGCAGCGTAACTCTTTTTTCCCTTCTAAACTATCCATGTTTGGCTTATTGTTCTGGGTGTCCGTCCCATAGCTATTTTTGGTCCACCCCGGAAATTAATCCTCGGTACCCTGTATATCTACAAAGCGTCCCCCTATCCGCCACTTGGGGAGGCGCCCGATGGGGGAATAGCTACCCCACACGGGAATAATAATAATAATAATAATAATAGTTATTGTTATATATTATTATTATATTATTAAAATATTATTATTATAATAATTCGTAGGAAAATATTTTTAAAAGTGTGACGTGACGAAAGGAAATTAGAACGTGTTGGAGACAGGAATCGTTTAAAATTCATTTTCTTTCAAGACATGTTCCGACACCATTCCTTAGTATAAACGTATGCGCGCGCGCGCACACACACACACACACACACACACACACACAGGGTGGTCTAAGCAAATAGAGCTACTATAATGTTTTTGTAATTATTTATTTTATTATTCGAAAAGAGTTAGAGGGAGATTATATAGCATTGATATTTAAAAGTGTTTTATACTTGTACTTCGCAAATTTTCAAAAATTTTCGTTTTCCTTTGTTTATAATGGAACTAAATGTTCTTTTCCATAAGAAAGTGTATATAAAATGTAGAAAATCGAAATTTTACCAAACAACTTCATAGAACAATGTAAAACAACATTTTTAAAACAATTTATTAATTTTTGAGATATGATCTATTGAAGCTTATGAATAATTTATTTGTTTTTGTTTTTCTTTTGTTCTTTTTAGTTTTGTATCTTTTTTTCCATCCTACGAAACGGAATAATAAAATCAATATAAATCGGATAAAGTTCAAAATAACATTATTTTATATATTATTTGGATGATTTTCAATATTATCAATATTGTTTGTCATAGAAAATATATTTAATAAATTGCAAGACACATTCGAATCTTGAAAACTTATTTTTTTTTAAATATTAGACTTTATTATAAAAATTAATATTTACAAAGAAGCATCCGAGTACTTTTAGTTTTGTTGACCACCCTTTATATATAATGTATATATAATACATACATACATATATATATATATATATATATATATATATATATACACACAAATGTGCTTACTATGAACTGCTTCGAAGCGAAGGAGATGTGCTGAGTAATGCTTAGAGCTCGGGCTAACGCGATGATCATTAATCTTCTTGCATGCGAGGAGATTAAAGGCTCACACGAAGCTTCTTCGATCTTGCGAATAAGATCGATACCGAAGTGCAAAGTTCATTATTGCGAGACCACGTTCCTCGAAGTCCTCATTTAACGATTCCACTCGGTTTCCTAGAAAAGTATTCGAAAAACTCTACGTTGTGACCGACATTATTTTCTTTTCTTTTCTTTTTTTTCACGAATAATTTATTAGACTAATGTTCTACATTGATTATATATATATATATATATATATATATATATATATATATATATATATATATATATTTAACTACTGATATCGGTTATATTATTTCTTATACTTTTTATTATTTATTATATTTCTTATTTTTTATTACTACATTATCTCATATAATAACATCGATCAAATTCAATATAAAATTATTTTAAAATAATTTTTACAATTGTTATGAAATTTAAACTTGATTCGTAAAATCTCTATTCGTCAAAAGATTTTTCTAATCTCACAAAGAGTTAGATGTTGTTTGCAAATAATTTAGCACGAAAGCATACCATCTCGTTTTCATCGGCTAACATGGTAACACGATACGCTCTTTAAAAGTGCACGAAACGAAACACCATGGTGAGAAAACGTTTCTGCTGCGTCGATGAAGAGGAAATGAAAGGGGTAAAAAGTCAGGAATCTGGGCGTATTGGTGCTGGCGTTAGTCGCCGTCACATGCTATGAATGCTATTGCATTTCGAGAGACAATGGGAGGAAAATCGATAGTGTACGTTTCACGGAGGAATGACAATACGAGCGTGAAACGTTGTACGCCCTACAGGAATATAAAAGACCAGTTGCGTTTTTGTTCCATCGAAGAAATTCCTTTTAACGTTTGAAATATACACGTTCTTCTTTTGAGACTTGTTGTATTAACAATGACACTCGTTATATTTAATGAACGTTGATAATTTATAAAAAGGAAAAAAAATAGGTGTAGGTGAAGTGTAGAGCCACGTCGAAAACAACATGAAAAACTTCAATTTTTAACCACGACCATACTAAATTAATTAAAATCTCAACCGAAGCGTCACTCGGACCCGACCCACTTTTACAAAAGTCGTTATTCCTTCAAGGTTAGAAGGACGCAGTTAGATAGAACACGACTTCTGGCATAGGATGTTCTCAAAATAATTTACATCTCGATTCACGAATGAAAATCTCTCTCTTGCAGATGAACTTGTTGGAAATTCAGAACTGTGAGATAGGAGGGATGAGGGAGGGTGAGACTGATATATATATATGTATGTATGTATGTATGTATGTATGTATGTATGTATAGAGAGAGAGAGAGAGAGAGAGAGAGAGAGAGAGAGAGAGAGAGAGAGAGAGAGAGAGAGAGAGAGAGAGAGAATAATCTCAAAAATATGATATAACTATAAATTATATAAAAATAATAGAAGAATAAATAATTTACATTAATCTCCTTTATTGCGATTTTCGAATACCTATAAAATAGAATCCATTCAAATTCTATGAAATTATACGCAAAACGAAATAATCTAAGACGTTAGTTCGTAAGTTAACCTTATGGAGATATTATGGTGGTAGGGGAGGGAGAAGATTAAACTCTGCTAATTTACATCAGGAAAATCTTCCATTGCTATGTCTGTCCATCTTAGAGTATGCCCGAGGAAACAGTATTTGGTGAATTTCCATTTACAAATATGGAAATAGTGTATTATCACGCTTTCCTCGTGATATTACTAATCCATAATATACATATACATATACATATATATATATATATATATATATATATATATATATATATATATATATATATATATATATGTTACCGTGAAAGACCGAAATTGGTGAATGTCGACTGTCACCGGTGAATGTGAACATTCACATAGTCGCTTGGTGTATGTCTGAAATATTTGCTAAATACTCTTATTTCTGACTTTACACCGGTAAATGTTGAATGTTGAACATGTCGGGGATTTATATTTTCTTCTCTGTAATTGAAGATACAAACCAGACTGAAAAAAATATGAAAACGTTGCTCACATCATCAAAACTTACATAAGACTCATAAAGCTGATTGACTCCCAGCAGAACAAAGGATTTGGCGGGAGAGAGCCAGTCGCCTCTTTATCGGCTCCTCCCTTTTGGTCCTCCACCAGAGCGTATCTGTGATTGTCGACATACACCGGAGAGGGACCGAATGTACAACAACGTAATGAAATATTCGATCTTTCACCGACATATTTGGTATGTGTTGACATTCACCTGGCTCTCTCCCGCCAAATCCTTTGTTCTGCTGGGTTGCGTCTGGGTTGCAAACGTCGACATTTACCGGTGTAAGTCAGAAATAAGTGTATTTAGCAAATATTTCGGACATACACCAAGCGACTATGTGAATGTTGACACTCACCGGTGAAAGTCGACATTCACAAATTTCGGTCTTTCACAGTAACATATATATATATATATATATATATATATATATATATATATATATATATATAAAATTACAAAATGTGTGTGTGCGTATATAGAAATAATGTTCAATAATTATAATCGATAGGGCAAGCACGTACTCATGCGGTTTATCTTTTTTTAAACTGCATTGAATAGTATTAGCGTGAAATAAGCTTGAAATTTTTATCACAAGAGAATATCCATCATCTTTACTTTCTATATTCGAACTATTTTATATTATATAATAAAAAGGTTGATCGTTTTCGTGAAAGATATATTAGATTGTCTAAAAATAGATATATTAGATTGTCTAAAAGTTTCTAGACCATCGTGAACTTTATATTCATTTTTTTCTTTTCGTTTTTTTTTTTTTTTTTTTTATTAGTTCGTAAACGAGTTCGAAAGCGGGCAGCCAGTGATGGAAGTCAACGATTCAGGAAACAAATAGAAAGAGTAAGAGAGAAAGAGAGATATAGGAAGAGAAAGAGAGAGAGAGAGAGAGATGGAAAGAGAAAGAGAGAGAGAGAGAGATGGGAAGAGAAAGAGAGAATGCTACTATTGACGTAAATCAGAACATTGAGAAGTGCCCCAAGCACGACATGAAATTGCTCTCAACCGTGCAAGTCCTTCAAAAATGGGACAAGTGCTCGGTAGAGCAACCATATATCCAAGTATCGCCTTCATTATACGCTTGCATTTTATAGAGTTCATATAAAATCACCCTCGTATCTTTTCAAAACTATTTGACTATTTTCTTTACATTATATTTTTTGTTTGTTTTTTTTTCTTTTTCTCTCATATTTTTTTTAATCATTATTATTTCGTTTGGTTGTAAGTGACGTGAGCGACAGAAAAATGAAAAATTAATTCTATTTTTTACTTTCTTTTTTTTCAAGTTTATACAACGATCATAAAATTTGTGAATATATACAAATCTTTTTGAATACTCTCTTTATAAAATGTTTTTCTAAATCCCTCTCTCTCTCTCCCCTCTCTCTCTCTCTCTCTCTCTCTCTCTCTCTCTCTCTCTGATTTCTTTCAACTCTTCCATTTTATATTTTTCTATATTCCATTCCTCTTCTCTGATCAATTCTTACAATAAAAATAAGTTTCAATTGCATTACGAACAATTTGGATAATATTTTGTTTAATGGAATTAAAAATATTATTTAAATAAAATTTTTTGTCAGTACCCCAATATAATCTTCCTGTATAGTTTTATCTTGATTACTAATTAATTACGAAAAAATAAAATCAACGTGAACGTGCAAAATTTTTCGACTGCGTACTCTCGGACTTTCTCTCTCCGCTTCTCCCTTTTACTCGCGTGGCCATTAACATTAATTCACTCTCGGAAACAAAGTGGCGAGAGGTAACGTGAAGCAGTGCTCGTGAGGCAATTTGGTTTTTGGAGCTATACATAATATATTACATGTTACATATATACACCTATAGATACATACATATATATATATATATATATATATATATATGTGTATATATATATATATATATATATATCCATGTCAATATTTGTGCACATTGTAATCGTAAATTCGGCGTACACTCTCGTAAATTACAAAACTAACAAAGTTGAGACATCCTGCACATAGAGGTGTTATACGCGCGCGCGTGTGTGTGTGTGTGTGTGTGTGTGTGTGTGTGTGTGTGTGTGTGTGTGTGTGTGTGTGTGCGTGTTATTTCGTACAACCGCTTTGGCAAAAACAAGTTTTAGAGCCTAGAAAATCCCGTATCGCCTAAATACGAGATAAAAGCAATCATACAAATACGTGATATTATCAGTTTTGAACATAACGTTTAACACGAGAATTCTGCTGTCTGTTGTTTTATCTAAGTAGAAACGATACTAATGGCTATGTATAAATAACGATTTACTGCATTATCCGTGAATATATACGTATTGGTCAAAATGGTATTAAAAGAAACACAATTATTTCGATAATTATAATCCTACGATGAAGTTTATTTCATTTTAATTCACATCGATTGTTACGAACTTGTTATTTCACGATTTTTTTTAAACAACATTCGATTCGAATTTTGGTTAAGAGAATGAAATCTTTCCATTTAAATTCGATATTATTCGTTCTCGTATACGTTCGAAGAGCAGAAAAGAAAAGTTTTAGAGAAGTTCGAAACAATTTTCAATCAGCCTCCGCGAAACTAATCCAATTTTCCGTACTGCGATATCAAACTGTTCTTGTGCAAATCGAGCGAAAGATCTCTTCTACCGGTATATTTCTCGCTCTCGAAAGGAAAATTGTGTGAAAGAGAAGCCAGCCTCAAAAGTTTACTCATTACAAGATTTATACCTGTTGCTAGTGCAAGATCGGGACGATAATGAGTGGACTGCATGAAACTTTTAGAACTGTCGGGATGGAGGAAGGAGGGAGGAAGATGGAATCTTGAAATTTCAATTTTGATCGGATCGAACATTATCGATTGCGTGAAATATAACAAACACAAGTCGAAAGACACAATGTTCTTGAAATGTACAGGGACGAATCGTTACAAATTATCTTTCACTCTGACACTCTCTCAGAGAAACTTTCTCAGAGAGGAAGAAATATTTATTTTATTTTATTTTTATTTATTTATCTATGTATTTTTTTTGGTTTAATATTCCAACGTTCTACACAATTCACACTGTGCATATGTGAAAATCGTAAATCATTCCCTTTTCTTTTTATTTTTTCTTTTGTTTTTCGTTTTCCTCTCATACAAAGTAATTAGATTTATCTCTCAGAGATCTCTCAAAGTCAAAGACGAAGATACTTTCCTCTTCAAATCCAGCCGAGCACACTCAGACATTTATTAAATATTTAATCCTTCTTTTTCGAGAGGAGGGATCCTAACGAAGCGAGGGGCTCGGTTCAATGAGGTGAGGACGATTGGAAATCCATGGAACACGCGTAAAGCTTCTGAAAAGGGAGGTATACCTTTCCCTTCTCTTTTCCTCTTTCTCTCTCTCTCTCTCTCTCTCTCTCTCTCTCTTCCTATCTATCTATCTATCTATCTATCTATCTATCTATCTCTTGCCAAGGACTAGCCGCATTGGCGTAGAATCAAGACGTGACTACAAGAATAAGGAACACTTGATACGAATAATAATTCGACGATTTATTCGTCGAGCACGTTACGCTGCGAATACAATCTTTGAGGATTACAAAAAAGTAAGAAAAAACCGTCAAGTAACAATGAATCGTCGTTAGAAAGGTTTTCTATAAAAACAAAAAAAAAAGAATAAGAAACTACTGCGACACGTTCGTCCTCGACTCGTCCTAACTCTCGCGTATTGATCGACCAGGTGTGTGCATACAGTTCGCTGCAGGATTTCTCGCTCGTAGAATCCTTCTTTCACCTTGCACCGCTTCCACCCACCTACCCATCAAGCAACCAAGCAACCAACCTACTCGCTCTTTCTCCGACACACGGCTCACGGCAATTTCTATCTTATTTTTCTCTCAGAGTTGATCTAATTTTGTGCAGCTGCCTTGCTTTTTCATAACCGATATATGTGTATGTGTGTGTGTGTATATATATGTGTATATATATATATATATATATATATATATATATATATATATATATATATTACACATACATATCATCTTTAACCCGCGGCATTTCTTCCTTCAATTACATCTAGAAGACGCTCTTTTACGATTTCACACTTGACTTACTTCTCCATCGTACAACAATACTTCGTAACTCTTTGTTAAGCACTTTAACAAGCTCTCGCTTTATTATTATAGAAAATAATTTAATATTTTTTTTCCGTTAATAAAATCTCTAAATTGATAACAATATGACTGATATAAGAATTATATGAATAAAATACAATTATTTATATAGCTGTATTTGGACGTTAGTGATTTTCTATAAAATCGTCCACCATCTTGAATCGAGTACTATTCTACAAACGTCAAAGGAGAAGCGCGTTTGAAAGTAAAAAAAGGAACGTCCGAAAACTTTTCTTACTCCTTTAAATTTTGTATTCCTTTAGCCAGATTGATTTCTCTCTTCGCCCTTCCTTTCCCTTCCTCCTCCCCAAGTCCCTCTTCCTTTTTACTTTTTCTGTTAGGAGACCACTGATTTTGTTTGCGTCACAGCGCGCTATTCTCCCTCATCCTCCTCCTCCTCCTCTTCCTCTCTTCCGGGGTTGATTGCAGTCGTAGTCCATTCCGGACACGCGTCCTTTAATCAAATTAACCCATAATTAGTTTACATAAAATTAGGTGGTCGGACCAAGCCTCTTTCTCCTTACCACTCCCTCTATCATCTTTCGTCCCTTTCAATTCGATGGTCTTCTAGCAAGGCTTATACTAACTCATCCAGTAACGCTTTTCTAATATCCTTCTCTAATACGTTAGCATGATCTTGCTTGCAGTACATACCTATGTTGTGTGCGCGACTAGGCTACGAATAAGACGACAATTATGTGTCTTTTCGTGAAGAAAGGAAAGCTCGCAATTTCATCAACTGAATTAGTCGAAACGCTAGTTTAAATTCACGTAAAGATTATGGTATAATAATCGAGTATTCGATATCTATCGGATAACTGCTGAGAAAGACAATTATCAGGTTTATTAATGAGTTAGGAATTCTGTTTGTTTCTTTTCTTTCTTTCTTTCGTTCTAATGTAATATAATGAATTAACAGTTATATGCGATCATTTAATTAACTTGACAACCTTACAATAAATAATTCTCGATTAATACGAACAAGAATCATTTGTTTCTCTCTAAAAATGTTCTCTATTTTTATTTTCTAATTTTAATAGAACGAGTATCGTTGATTTTAACATTAATTATAATTTATTCGGAATTAATTCCATTGTTTATTATTTCGTAAAAATGGAATTTGATATCTCTTGAATGACTGCAGGGAATTCTATTAAATTCCCAAAGAAAATAATTAATTTTCAGAATCGATTCAAAATTTATACGAAAAATGAAGTTGCTCGCAACGAGACTCCACAATTAATTCTAATTCAGTCCGATTTTCGATTACAAAAATTCAGAAATTCATACAAAACTACGTATACAATAGAAATGAAAAAAATATTGCATATATGAAATATATGAAATACATGAAATATTGTTAAACGTTACTGTGAAACTACGTCGATCTTGCTTATTACAAGAATCCAAGATATATCTGGTCTTTTGCTAATTTTAGTACAACCCATCGTTAAATTCTACCACCAATAAACAATTAAATTCAGAATTAATTTCACCGTTTATTATTATTTCGTGCGAGTGGATCGAAAGCGTAGGAATGGTCGGTTTAATACACGAAGCGGAAGTTTTCGATATCGGTTTCTGGCTCGGTGAAACCCCGTACATGGCGTCGATGCATTTCAGCAATGTACTATAGTGACGCTTGCTGATAACACCGGAACAAAGGTCATTGTCATGACCTATCGAACGGGTCAAAGAGCTTGTTCTCTCTCTCTCTCTCTCTCTCTCTCTCTCTCTCTCTCTCTCTCTCTCTCTCTCTCTCTCACTCTCTCAGCTTAACTCAATCCTAGACTTCATCTCTTCTCTCTATCAAGAGTACCTAGCAGCGATGCGCACATTTGGTATTCATGAACTTGAACATCCCCGTCGATGCAAGCATATTTCGCAAGCAATTTATAGCTAGATGCAATATATCTGTAAAATATGCATCGACTTATCATTGTCAGTAGAACGACGTCTAGCTGTGCTCTCCCTTTCTCTTACATCACTTTCTTTTTCTTTCCTTTATCTTTTTTATTTTTTTATTCTTTCCTTTTTACTTTCTTTTCTTATTCTTGTCCTATTTCGAGGCTCGTGCAATATCGATACTTTCACGAAAGAAAAATAAAAAAATTTCATGGTTCGGACATGCATAGAATTTACATCAAAATATCGTTTCACGAGGGAAATACTGCTTATCGCTGCCGTTTTGCGGAAATATCGATTTTATCGATCACACATCATCGGTTTGTTAAAAAAATTATTATTATTAGTTCTTTTCTCTCTCTCTCTCTCTCTCTATATATATATATATATATATATAATAATTTAACATCGTCGTTGAATGATGATTATTATCTACGAATTTCTTTTTTAAATGAATATCGTTTTCATTTGTTTTATTTGTCCCTTAATAGTAATATTAGAATTTCTCTGTAGATTGCTACTCTATCGATCTTCCTTTCCATCGATATAACGGGAAAGTGTTATAAATAGAGATGGAACGTAGAAGGAGAAACGATCGAGCGGTCATCGCGGTAAAAGGCGGACCTTTCCTTCCTCTCTTTATTTTGCTAGAAGAGAATGCATCGGCCCAGGATGGCTCTCGGAATACAAAGGTCATTGTCGTGACCCGTCGTGCGTGAAAGAGAAAGATAATGAAAAGAGAAGAGTGAAGAGACATGGGGGTAGGATAGGAATTTGAGAAGAAGGGAGAAAAAGAGAGAAAAAGAGAGACAGAAAATAAGTATGAGAAAGAGAGAGACAAGAAGAATGAGTATGTGTAAGATGGAAAGAATAACTAAGAGAGAAATGAGAGAGAGAGAGAGAGAGAGAGAGAGAAAATGAGAAAGAGAGAAAATAGAGAGAAAGAATGAGAGAAAAAGACAGAAAGAGAGAGGGAGAAAGAGAAAAAGTGTGTGTGTGTGTATGCGTGCGTGTGTGTGTGATAGAAAAAGGGAGAAAGATAATGTGTGTAAAGGATAAAAATGAACGTGTGGGAAAATGAGATAGAAAACGGAAGCATGAGAAGGAGTGAAGAGGTCAGGGTTGGTTCAAAGCGAGCACCCCCTCGACACGGTAGGCGACCTCCGCGTATTCATGAACTTGAACGTGAACCTGGCATTCAACTCTCTCTCTCTCTCTCTCTCTCTCTCTCTCTCTCTCTCTCTCTCTCTCTCTCTCTCTCTCTCTCTTTCACTTTTTCTCCTCATCGAACATACACACATCACATTTACGAACAATTTCAGACGGGTTAAAAAAAAGATTAGAATCGCTTCAGATATAAAGAGTGAATGATTATGGAAAACTTTGATCAACTTTAATTCTCTCTCTCTCTTTTCTTCTCGTGTGTATATCAAGCAAATTATCACGCACAAATGAGCAATGTTTTGCGTGTGTATATGAAAGAGAAAGAGAAAGAAGAGAAACAGAGAGAGAGAGAGAGAGAGAGAAAGAGAGAGAGAGAGAGAGAGAGAGAGAATTTCACCGTATCTATTTGCTCTCTCATTTTGTACGACGCTCCGAGCATTAATTAACGAGAACGCGAGAGGATCGAAGTCGATTATCATCATCCCACGAT
Organism: Dolichovespula saxonica; assembly: GCA_911387935.1. Taxonomy (NCBI): domain Eukaryota; kingdom Metazoa; phylum Arthropoda; class Insecta; order Hymenoptera; family Vespidae; genus Dolichovespula; species Dolichovespula saxonica. Next base: position 9,289,498 of record OU426998.1, read on the forward strand.
CGAATTCAATTTCCCAGGGCGCGATGAACACGCATAAAATCTGCCCGTTGGTGAAAACGTTCTACTCGCTGGTAGAATTCTCCTTTCCTCTCTCTCTAGCGCGCGCGGGCGCGCGCGCTTTTTCTTTTTTTCCATTCTTTTTCATTCGAACAAACGGATTCGCAAAGTAAAAAACGGATTTTTTCGGCGACGTCAGTATCGGCATTAGATTTCGTTTCATGCCTTGGAATAAAAATTATTTATCGATTTTAAATTGATTTGATTTTAATTGATTTGTCCTTATTTTTTGTGTCTCTATTTGGATTCTGTGATCAAAACAATGGATATTGTGATGATCATTATGTCTAACAAAATTGTTGTTTATTTATTTTATTTTATTTTATTCCGTTATTCTTTTCTTTTCTTTTCTTTTTTTCTTCCTCTGTTTTGTTATATAAACTTCTTCTCTTCTTTTTATTTACGCTCATTTAAAAACAGAAACTACTTCGTGTTCTGAAATAGTCATTTGATTTTCTACCTTCCTTGTTGTTTTACTTTTAGAGATGCTCCTTTAAAAAAATCTCATTAAATCATTTACGATGTTTGCTAGAATAGAAACGTTGTTTCCAGTTGTGTTAAAATCAAAGAAAAAGGAATATGAAGAAAAGAAAGAAAAAGAGAAAGAGAGAGAGAAGATAGAGAGAGAGAGAGAGAGAGAGAGAGAGAGAAGATAGAGAGAGAAAGAAATAAGAGAGAGAGAAAGTGTGTGAGGGTGAAAAAAAGAGAAAGGGGGAGGAAGATGGAGGCAAGTGTCGATCAATAAAATTCTTTGTTTGGTGATCGGTCAGAAGGGACGATGGAATTAAATATACACGAGCCTTCGAAATTCACTTCTCTATCTGTGAGAAAGCATCGTCATGAAAAATTAACACACCGTTCCGAAATGCAAACTGCCATCGTGTCAAGGATAAGATTGATCTCCTATATAGGAGACGAGAGAGTATACTGTCAGAGTAAGAAACGAGACGTTGAATTTTTTAAAAGGCCATCGAAATTAAACGTTCAGTGCACCTAACGGTCTTCTCTCTTAGTTGAAATTATTAAAGAATTGGTAGATCATTTTGTAGTTAAAATGTTCACCTTTAAAAATTAAATCGACAAATATCTACTCCAACCAGACTTTAATCGTTACGTTTATAACAAAATACTTAAGATAACTTATATGTTTTCTGATCACTTTTATTTACTTGATCGTTATTTTTATTAATTAATAGTAATTATTTCGTAAAATAAATAATCAGCGTATATGAATATTTTGATTGATATATATAAAATAAAGAATTTACAAGTATTTTATTTAAAATACTGACAGTTTTTGTATTAATCAATGTAATACGAACCATCTATATTACTTACTGATATTTTATTATAAATACTAACCATTTATTTAAAATACTAATTGAAAATATTGCAAAATACTGATTGAATAATTAGCAGTCTGTCATAATAATGTTGTTATTACTAATAAATTGAACAAATAGTGAGAGAGAGAGAGAGAGAGAGAGAGAGAGAGAGAGAAATAATTTGCTTTTAAAAGTTAAAACGTCCAAATGAGTTGATAATAATGATAGTGATAGGAATCATAAATTTTTAATTTGGAGAAATTACATTGTTGTTTTTTTTCTTATGTGGATGGATGTGATACAAAATAAGTGATAAATTCAATTTTCTTAAATTTTCAAGTTATTAGAGCATATTCATAATTACGGTCGAATGTACACCATTAACATCATTTATTTCGAAATACTTCATATAAAGCATATGTTGATAACGATGAGTCCAATAGTCTTTTTCCTTTTTTCTTTCTTTATTTCCTTCTTCATTTTTTCTTATAACCAAGTTAATTCATTTGAGGATGTATAACGTGTAATCTCGCTTAATTAATCGTTTCGACTCGACATGTCTCTCAGCCCCGGTAGTAAGGACATTGAAGTACTCACGACAAAGGGACGCGTCATAATCTCTGACTTAAGGCAAGTTCGTTCAAAATCTCTCACATAGCTTTTTATTTTTCTCTTTGCCCTTTCTCTCTTTGTGTCGTTCCGTCGAGATTAAAAGTCTCGGCTGGACGTAGGCCTCTCGGTCTCCTCCCTCTCTCTCTCTCTCTCTCTCTCTCTCTCTCTCTCTCTCTCTCTCTCTCTCTCTTTCTTTCTCTCTGGCTCATCAGAGCCTTTACTATTGGAGAGGGCGCTAAAAGTGATAGAGAAAATATAAGAAAAAAAAGAAACAGAGAGAGAAAAAAGAGACAAGACAAGAGGGTCAGGGTTAATCTGGTGAACGTAATTACAGCGTACTTTCTTCGTAATAGCTAAAGAAAGAAAAGAAAAAAATATTTCAAATAAATGGTGACAGTAATATAGTGAAACATTGATAAAGCTTCCGTCGACTTATCGCTAGCTCGAAGCTGTTATTTTTTCCTCTCGCCCCCTACTCTCTTTCTCTATATATTTCTTTTATTCTTCTCAAACTCTTCATCGTTATTCCAGCACGAGTTCGCGTTGTCTGGAAACTTTACAATGAAGTTCGTTCTATTATACATTGTACATTTTTAAATAGCGAAGTCTTGCACCCATCCCCTTATACGAACTTAATTATCGACACTTCAAAAATTCACTCACCCCGAGTAAGAGATCTGAAGTTTAACTCAGGCTAGCTCAGGATTAATCAAGGTCACTATATACATATATTAATAGAAAATCGTCTCTTTATGAATCACTTTTGAGTCTTTAAGTAAATTAAAATTGTTTTATTCGAACATAAATAAAACAAATTAATTTATTTTTCTTAAACAAAAAGATCTTTTCAATGGCAAACCAAGAACTTTTCTTCGTGATATTTTTTTCCTTCTTTTCCTTTTCCGTTACATATGTATGTATATGTGTACAAATTATATCACGGATATCATCAAGTAAAAAAGAATTCAATCGAAAATGAAATACGATTTTTTGTTTGAGGACAATCGAAGGGGAAGTAACGGGTAGGAGAGAGAAAGCTTTTCCTGTTCGAATAGAACGAACAGAAGATAGGAAATGGACCAGGCATTAAGAGAGTATTGAAGAATGAAAAGAGCACTTCCTTTTCCAAGCACGATATTTCAGAGTTTACCGGAAATTGCAACTTCGGACTGCGAAACAGCGATTATATACGCTCTCTATAGTACATTGACAATTAAATAACGACAACAGGTACAGATGTAAGAGAAATGAATGAAAAAATGTTATAGAGTAAATCGAACGAAAATTTCTATCTGCTGTTATATATTTTTGTATTTATTGATTTTTATTTTTTTCAAAAATAATGAGAACTTCCAATGAAAAATAATCGTGTAATTTACGAAACGAGATATCCTTTAATAGGAACAATAATTATTATACAATTTTGTTATCTTAATATTTTCACATATTATGCTCTATAATTCTTAACTATTTATATTTAATTAAATTAATTCAATAATTGCTACCGCAAAAAGTACAATATATGGATATATAAATTTTTTATAAATAATTTATATTTATATATATATATATATATATATATAATATAATAATTTCTATTTTATATAATAATATAATAATAATATAATCATTAAAGAAATAATTTTGTAATAATTTATATTTTTAAAAGTTAAACAAATAGAACAAACTTAATAATAATACTAATAAAAATAATAATAATAATATATAATCATGGGTAAATGCATAATTAAATATATAATTAAAGATATACAATAAATCTTCACACATACACACAGTATCACACACACGTATGTATCATATTTCATAAATAATAGTGAATGATCATTAAAGACTAGAAATTTATTAGATTTCAGTGAACGTTTTTTTTTTTTTTTATATAAAGAAAGAATTTTGGTCCGACAACAATGAATGTCTTTGCACCGTGGGAACGTGGCATGAAAGACGTGTGTGGATCGACCTCAGCGATTTATGGACGCGACGTGCTATAAGAACGGTGACGATGAGAGAAGAGGGATCAGGAAAGATCGCTAACGTCTCTGAAAAGACGAAGGTGTGTCGTCCTGTCGCAGGAGAACGCTAATTTTCTTGTCGCTCTCCTGTCGTCGCTGTTTTCTTCATCGTTTTTCTCTATGCACAATGTGAATTAATCGAAAACTCAAATAATACTTCTTCCATATCCTGTCGAGAAAGTTTTTTAAAGGATGAAGGAAGAAAAGACATAATCAACGAAGGATCTGTTAATATTAGAACTATCAATCTATTTTTATTATTTTTATTTTTTTCAACTTTACAAATACTTGAGAAAAACACATTCTTCATTATTACCTTTAATAAATTCACGGAATAAATGAATAACTAATATAATAAAAGAAATTGATTATAAATAAATTGAAACAATTCTCAATCAATATTTCCATTATAATATCGATGATATACATATCGTAAAAGAAAAAAGAAAGTTAATCTAAAATCCATCATTTTTGACATATTTAATAAGTTTAATATTAAATAAATATAATATCGTTATTATTATACTTTTCGAGTAATCGTCACAATGGAGATTTTAATTAATTACTTCAAGAATTTAATAACATGTCAGTATGATAATACGACATAATAAATACAAATTGTACAAGACAATTGTTAGGTTTTATTTGTTGTGGATCGAGTGAAAACAGTTATTTTAAATTAAATTTAACTTTAATGTAAAAGTTAAGAAACAAAATATTTGCGAATACAGAAAAACGTTACTATGCTACCGTAACCTAATATCCGAATGCACGTCGGAAAAGACTAAGAGAAAAGACAATCGGTATGAGATAAGAAAAACATGCATGCTATCTAAATAACGCTGATGCGTTTATTACCGCTAAATTTTACAACAATTTATAATGATGATAGCCATTAATATGAACTATGTATATCTGTCTATTCCATGTATCAAATAGAAGTTCTGATTATTGCATAAACATCATAAATGTACAATATACACATACACACACACACACATATTTACCTGATATCTTTTCTTTTTTTAATCTTCTTGAGTCGTCAAAGAAGAAAACTTTCGATAGTGTTGAAACGAAAAGAAGAATCGTTTGGTAAAGTGGTAATATATGTATATCTAAGAAAGAAGAGAAGTAGAAAGTTCGTGCTTTACGATGGCGTGGCCATCGAGATAAGTAGTCGCCAAATACCGGCACGTACATCGCCATTCGCCGACATGCATAAACGTCAGCGAGCAAATTGACTTACCAGCTAAACACACAGCTTTTTGTTTCCCGCCGGCAACGCGCGAAGAGGCATACTGTGAAACGAAGAGGAAGAAAGGGTGGGATAGAAAGGATGAAAGAGATAAAACATAGAGCATTTACCGTGTGATGTAAAGATAACAAACTCGAACTTTTTAACGATTCCTTCCCTGTTTATTTGCTTTTATCTTACGAGCGCTCGACATCGTATTAGTTTATACCTCGTAAAATGGTACGACCTCCTCCGACCTAACCGAGTCAAGCGATTTTTTTCATCTAATCGATATTATCTTCAAAAGAAAGTTTCTTTTCTTTTCATTACGGACAATTTTTATACATGGAGATCTGTACAATGGTATTAAAGTTATTTTATTGCAATAACTTTGTTCAGAATTATATATGCATGAATATTATTTTAAAAATTGGACGAAATTGATATATATATATATATATATATATATATATATATATATATATATATATATATATATATATATATAGGTGGCATAAAAATAGGATTATAGGTTTAATAATAAAAAGATAATATTAATTCTTTATAACCTCGGTAACCGTGAAGTATGACTTTTTATTATATAGATATATATTATTTATAAAAGTATCATAGTTAGTTCATATTCCAAAAATTAATTTTAACTAAATATGCATAAGTTATAATTAATATCAATTTAATTTCTAATTTTTATTTTATTTTAGTGCATATATCGAAACTTTTAATATTTGCTAAGTATAGACATGTAATTAAACTTTAATGTAGTGCAATTATACTTATACGTATAATATAATTTCTTACTTTTTATGAAATGTAACTCGACAAAAATAATTAAATTGTACATGGTTAACATAATACTCGTAATATTTTCAGAAGCGATATGGAGAACGGATTTAGATTGGATGGTAATTCACCGGGATCGTCTGGTAGTGCTTAGTTTCATGAATCCAGCTGGTAATCTGAGCACCTTAACCGGTTTTATAACCCCACAACCTTTTGTAACCGCTGCGCCAGAAAGGGAAGTTAAAAATGACTTTAATGGTGTCGTACCAACGACAACAGGCTTGTCTCATATCAACGAAACAATCGAAACTCGAACAGAAGAAACTTCTACAAAATTTTCCACTATAAATCGACCAGTACTGACTAATCCAAATGTCCATCGAATCATCGTTAATTCTACGACAACTATTTTGTCCAGTAATAATACCACAACAAGTAAAACAACTTCTGGGATACCAGAAACAAACAGCAGTACAAGTTCCATAACAACACCGACCACGAGTTCGACTAATTCTGCAACAAAATATCCAACGACTCTTAAGAGACCAACTATCAGACCAATTTTGAAAAACAATAATCCAAAGAACAGATCTAAGGTTAAAAATTTGACGAGAACATCGACAACAATAAGACCATCCAAAAATATTCAGACTACGTCTGGTGGAAACATGACCGCTCAAAGCATGTCATTGCTTATGAACAGCCTGGCTGATCTGGATCATCCTGAAAATTTGAATCTGGAGCTTCAACCGAGTAAGTTTTTGAAGATGGAATGGGGAGATCGACCAAAAATTTTTATTTCTTTCTACTTTCTTCTTATGTCAGAAAAAATAAAAGAAAATTTTCTTTCTTTTTCTATTTTTCTTTTTTTTCTTTTAAGCTGAATCCTATGGGCCAATAACACTGGAATACCTTAATTACGCTGCTGCTCTTGGTGTTTACTCCGTACGATATCCTGCAGTGTTTTGGTCTTGCAACAAAGCACTCGGTACAATTTTCAGCGTTCAACTGGTCATTAATTCTGCTCAGAGCTTATTGGCTTACGCCGGCATGTCCGTTTTGTACAAGGTAAGCGTATAACAAATATTTGAGGTTCGGCGATCGAACGAAATATCGGAAAATCTCTATTTCGAGAAATATTGAATGCGATGTAAATGGATTGACAAAGAGTCTTACCCGTAACTATTGAAATTTCATTTGACTGGTCACAGAAGTTAAATGTACCTTTTTCATAGGTAATGTTTCTTATATATATATATATATATTTTTTTTTACCTTTAGGTTCAAGTTGTTGGACCTCATAAGGTTCTACCTCTTCTTCGACATCGAACTGTGGCCACAGCAAGTACGATTTCAACGATTTTCGGTGATTCATATTTTCTTCTTAATCCTCACGTTACGTTAGCCCTGTTTGCCCTTTCGTCTCTCCTCGTGCTGTGTTCGAGTATGGTCATGTATTTCTACGCACACGGCAGGTAAGAGATAAACTGTTGATTGTCAGATAAAAACGCTATGAGATTGTTATTTTTTCTCTTTTTTTTTTTTGTACAGTTTCAATCGTTTTACTCTTGTCAAAAATGTATATCCGATATCGGTGTAAACGAAACTGTTCCTGAATCACTTTTATTGTTCGATATACAAACCTATCAATTGATTGCCTTTTATCGCCAATAGAAAAAAAATATCTTCTGTCCTATCATCTGATAATTATTGACTGCTATTGGTATTCAAAATTCTGTTTAAAAATTATTATAAAAAGATGGAAAATAAAAATGAGAGAATATTCATTATTGATCATTAAAGAGACTTTTATTGTTATTAAAAATCCCACTTTATTGAAATATTAAAATTGAAATGACTTAATAGGTTCGCGGCGTTCCTGAATCAGGAACGTGAACGTCGCGTGATCTTGCCCAAGGACGGCAGAGAGAGCAGTGGCTGGGTCTACTTCACTCATTGCACCGCCCTCTGCGTGTTTCTCGCGATTGCAATCTGTAGTGCACCATTGCTCTACGACTACACGGTGGTCTATCGAGGCAGTCTAGACGGTGCGATCCTCGCCTGTATCGTTGGTACTGTGCTACACTTGTTACTCTGGCTTATTCTATGGGTCTTCCTGACTATAAAACAACGTTGGACTTTCAAGTTACGTGTCACGATTGGTCGTGCTACTGTCCGTTCAGCCAGATCTGTCAAACTGGTGACCGATGTCGATCTATTGTCTGCTAGAGAGGAAGAAGATAGTACAAGCGCTCCATTACTCGTTGTTGGTAATGGTAGGACATATACGATCGCAGATACATCTCCAAAGAAAGCTATCATGAGTGTTATTCAAAAGGCAGCTATGGAAAGGAAGGCACGTTCACAAGGTAAAATATTCAAAGATGATAATTTAATTGCTTTAACTACTACAAGCTAAAGAAAGAATTTTTTTAATGTGATTTATTGTATAATATAATTACGCCGCAGGTGGAAACGTTGATTACGCTGATGGAGAATCGACAGCCGATGGCGACGAACAAATCTATTGGCTCAGACCAAAATTACGACCGTCACCTGCTCAATCACCTAGCGACACCACTGGCACTCAGGCTAACGACAAGGGTTGGCTCAACAAGAAGCTCAAGCCCAAGGTCACCTTTAACGACCTGCCTAGTACGTCAGGCTCGCGGTAACTACCCACCTCCCTCCTCTTGGTGTCTTTGTGGCTACGCCTGAGCTTACGTCTCTAATTGCTTGTCTCGTCGCTTGTCCAATCTTATCGATGTCACGTTTAATGTAACGTCCGCGGAAATGCGCTTATCCCTCTAATATGATCAATACCCTTTGTAGCTATTAATTGCTTACCGTTTGAATTACGTTATTTTTATCGTGGGACGTTCAATTATAAATAAGTAGAATTTTTGTTCGAAAACTCAATAATTTAAAATTGAATTTACGTCAATACAAAATCATTATCAACTTTTCTAAGTAGTTTTATGTGAATGAAAGTATTATTAAAATTGTATATCCTATTGTTTAAGATCACAATCACACTCTTGCATCTCATAAATATGTTCACCTCCTCCAGTTACAAGGAATCGAATTTGAAACTCTTCACAGTTTCTCTTCACAGTAACTCTTCTCTTTTCTCTCACATCACGTCTGGTGCAATTCCCTCACTTGTTCTCTCTGTCTCCATAGTGCAAGCAATTCGTAGAAGTACGTGCGTATTGATTTGTCTTCAACACGTACATACACATATTCCGAAACTACGGAATCCCAAATTGGATACGTCCTACCCCACTTCATCCTTTGTTTTCTACAAGCACGAATTCTCCTCTTGCCTTTATCTCTATGTTAGAGAGCGACTCGCAAAGCTTTAATTGTTATTGCCTTACGTCAAGTTAACTTGGACTTTTCTACATTGGAAACTCTAAAATGCAAACTGCATTTCACGATTCGAAGTTGAATCGTTCTGATCGAGTTCATTGCATTAATCTTTCTCGACTATTACATTCTATTATATAATTAAATTCTTACATGGTTTGTGATTTTTTGACAATTTTTTCTGATCTATGTCAACAAAATAAATTTTGAAAGAAAAGCGTACCGAACTAATCGATATATCATTATTCTTGTTGATCCAGTAATAAGGGAAAAGCCAGACGAGGTGTCGCTGACGGGGGGCCTGATGATGACGGGGATTATGCCACGTTACGCGAATTACCGCTGATAACTTCTTTGGATCCAGCGGACGATTCGAATTCTGAAGAAAACAAGGTAAATAAAAACCGTGTTTTCTCGTAATTAATACCTTATTTTTAAAAGGCATATAATTATTATAAACAACAGGAACATATATAACTACATATATATAATATTGTGTCTATAAATAACGAGAATTTATTGTCAGATTGTGAGTGTTAAATATCTTTTTGTTTTTCTTTTTAGTTACAACACTGTTCCATTCCAATATCCTTCCTTTTTAATTAAAATGAATGGGGTGCAAAAGAATAAAGAACAATGAAAACAAAAAATTGCTTTGTTGCTTTTAATTTAGTTTTATTTTATTTTATTTTTTTTTTTTTGCTTTTGACAGTGGGAGAGATGGCTGATGCCACGTAGGAACGGTATACCTAAATTCGGAGACGTAAGGCACACACATGTACTTTTTACTCGTGCTTCGAAGTAACGACAACTAATTGCGTGTGTGTCCTTGATTGTATACTAACGTTTATCCCCTACTTATTAGAAGACGAAGTATCTGTTGTAATATAGCTTAGAACTAGACAGACGAGATATAGTTATGTGAAATTAGAAACTAATATAACCTATAGACTGTTATGAGTCTGTATGAATACCATGTCCAACTAGTAAACAAATCGATTAGTAAATATACAAATTGTAATTAAATAACTCGTTATGAGTCGTACTAACCATTTCGGAATAATTAATTAACCAAAAATCACTTAATTAGAAGATTTAGAATTAAAATTACGCTTCCTTCCAAACTTTTTATGCAATAGTTTTTTTATCGCTTTTTATTCCAATAATAATCACGTCTACTAACGATAATACAAATTTTAACAGCTACTCGAGTGCGTGAACGATGACCAAGTGACGTACTACGCGAGCGCTAATCGCGATCTGCAACCCTCGGAGGGTGATCCTTCACCCCTCTTAACTCCAGATCCTCTTCCCGATCCTGCTTCAGAACCACTTCCATTGCCACCTCCGACTCCAACTACTGCACCGACCACCGAAGTTGCCACGGCGCTACTAACCACTAATTCCCAGGTACTAACGAGTCACGATCTCTTACCCAGCACTGTCAACACCTAAACAATAAGATCGTCACAGCATGAGATAAATAAGATTTCTTTTTTTCTCTTGTTTATCCTATTTTTTCTTTTTTCTTTCAAATGATTACATAACTCTTTAGATAGATTAGAATAATAATTGGATTATGTGAATAGATTTACAGTGATGATCCAATATTTCATTATCGATAATATTCTTCGTTAACCTTAATGTTATAGAATAGAGCAAGCCTATTGAAAAAAAAAAGAAAAAAGTAATTGTTCGCATAAAAATGCATGAAGCGAGGTAAGCTTTTTAGAATACCTGTGCTCCAAGACACGTACGTCGTCATTGTCTTTTGATCATACATAATACGTATATTCCATAGTTTTATATTTATTTATTTTAATATCTATTTGATCTTTTCTAATTTTGAATTATTTCAGATGAACGGTGGTCAAACACCACGTTGTCTACGCCGAGCGGATTCCGGTATGCCACACGATGAGTTGACACCACGCTCCGATTCTTCCAATTCTCCCCCATTGGACGCCGGTGGTACCGGTTCGGTAATAGGCCACAGTAATACCAGCAGCAACAGCGAAACATCGTCAAGTGGCGTACACAGTAATGCAAGTAACGCCAGCAATGCCAGTCAAAGTAGCTCGTCTCAACGACGAGCAACAAGCGTGGACGATTTAACTGGTGAAACACGCGAAGAACCACGAGAACAATGGCGGAGCTGCTCGCTTCAGCGTGGAACACAACCACCGACAGCAAATACAACTTTTTCTCCGCCAAACAGTCGACCAGGCACCAGCCAATCGTTCTCCTCTCCACAATACGCGAATCACATACCTCTGTTCAACAATACTGGCAACAACGAACTAACCGGTGGCTGTCCAGCCGTCATTCTCGAAAATCCAAACGAAGCAACGGTTGTAATACGTCGTAAATTGTCGAGAACAAAACTGACAGAGCCACTAAATCCGAACGAAGAACCATTTGGTCGGTCTACCAATATGAGGATGACCTCATTTACGGAGAGCAATGATATTCGTATTCAAGCTTCCTCGGCTACCCTACCACATTATCCAACACAGCCTATCGTCACGTATCCACACTGTTCCACCATGCCCTTGCCTCATGCGTCACACAGCATGGCTGGCACGAACATGAGCGGGTCCACCGGCAGCTGTGGATCCGTACCAAGGCACACATTTGTACCTCCGCAGATACACGCAACTGTACCAGCCCATACTACGTTACCATCGCATCACAACGGTGTCAGGCTGATACACGGTGGTCCTGGTAATCCTTTCGTCAAGAGGTTTCCTCCCGTTCAGCTTCACACTCAACCTTGGGCTCTGCCAGGTCACCATACCTTCCCACAAGCACCACAAAACAACAACAAGCTGTCGGTTACCGCTCAAATAAAACAACAGAGCGATCGAGACTCGGCTAATTTCTCTATGGCAAGTAGCGGAGACTCAGATACCTGTTTGCCACATTAAATATGTGACAGATCCTCTCGCTAGAATATTATTTCTAGAGGAGCTGTGGTGCAATCTCGTCGTGTTGCTGTTAACACAGCGACGATCCTTGTGGATCTATATTTTAATATGGTCCCACAAGAATGAACTCAAAGTTATGAAACGCTTTGCGTAGAACGCAGTAGGAAAGCATCAATAGGACTTCTTGTAGACCCAAGGTCGAAGAGGTACCGGTGCGAAAAAATAATAGTCTTCACATACTTTCGAGAATAATTGGATGACTTTTCAGGATAACCACTCTCTGTTCGATCGACATTCATTTAATCTCGTAAACGTATTAGCAGATTTAATCGTCGTCATAAATAGAAACTCTTGCGAGGAGGATATCTTTGGAACTCTTGTATTTTCAGATTCAATCTTTTAAATTCATAATACAATAACATATCACGTCAACATCTGCCACTCGCAGAAACTCTTCTGAAAATCCTCAAAATTCTACAGAAGTTTGATATCTTACGTGACGGCGATCACGAAGTTCTAATGATAATAATAATATTAATAATAATAAATAATAAATAATAATAATAATAATAATAATAATAATAATAATAATAATAATAATATTAAGGGAAAGGGAGGGAGCATAATAGAAGAAATGTAACTGTTCTCTCGTGGACATATCCCGTGTTTGTGATCACAATTAATGTAATACTATTTAATTGCGATAAAAATATCAATACTAATTACGATCTCAAGAATTACAGAAGAAGGTTGATCGAACGGTCATAATGATGTAAAATCGAGGTTATCGTGAAAGGTTTTTCCATTCGCTCGAGTTCCATTCGCTAAGATATATTTATAATTTAATGAGAAATCTCTTGCGTTTTGATTATTCTTATGGGAAAGTGTTCGATGTATAAAGGAAGTTACGTGCCACGTTTAATGTTGGAGAGATTATTAAGAAGGAACGAGAAAGAGACGAACATAATTATACGGTGTTATAATAATAATGGAAAAAGAAAAAACGCGCGCGCACGCACACACACAGACAGACACAAACACAAGAATTAATCGTATCGCTTTAAATAAGGTTTGCGCGCGTGTATAGAATGGATTAAGGATAATAATAATTAAAAAGGCGATCTTTTGAGAAATGTTCACGCGCGTCATCCGTCTAAGCATGTAAAATCTTTTGTACCGTTAATTAAAATCCATTTTTACCGATAATTAATAATTGTAAATTTTGTTAATGCGTCAATACTATGTACATTATACCGGAGGTAACTTGTTTTCTCATTTCATTTTTCTTTTCTTTTTATGTTATTTTTAGTTTGTTTTTTGTTCTTTTGCTTTTCGGACCATTACAAATTTTTGGTGAGTGATCGAAAGGGAGATGAACTCGATAAACTTTTTCTGTTTTTCTTTCTCTTTTTTTCTTTTCTTTCTCGAATTCATTTGCGATCTTTATTTTTATTCTCTTTCAAGCAACGCCGTGCGTTGTCAAGAAACTTTACTTCCTTTCGTTCTAACGAAACTTTTATTCCTATACGTATATACAAAAGCGACTAGATAATTGTTAAGATAAAAATGCTTTTCTATGATTGAATCGTGTTAATGCTTTATATATATTGCGTATGTTTAAGGATTACGAATGAACGATTTTAATGGTTTGTCATGAAAGATATACCATACGTCGTCGAATGTACCAACGCAATTTGTATAATTGCTCTCTTTGTGGATATAAAAAGAATTATTATCCGCAAAATTGTATACATACTTACGACGATCCATGAGCAGAGTTTCTAAATGAATCACCGAAAGATTGAACGGGATAATGGACATTAGTAATAGTTATCCTATGTAGAAAATAACGATCATGTGTTGCGCATATGCCGAGTCTTGCGTAATACGTTGTTAATTATTTTTAATGATCAATTGTGTATTAATAGAATAATTCATCAATTGTTTATTAATTGCGTTGCGATATTTACTTAATATTACGAGCAACAATTTTCTCGTGCACTCTCTATTGAAAGAAAAAAAAAAATAGAAAAAAAATATAGATATTATGGATAACAAAAAAAAAGGAAAAAGCAAGAAGAAAAAGAAATTGTAAAGTGTGTTACTCAAGGTCGGCGTATACAAGTTTTATTAATTAATGGCTAGGGAACGATAACTGCCACTTATCGTGAGAATTAATCTCCGTTTGTATTTACTTATTTTATCAACTGCCATGCTATTTCGTCCTTTTCACAGATATAAAAACAAAAGAAAAGACAAAAAAAAACGATATCTAACGTATATTAATTCCCCGATGGTAACCACTTGCATTTAAATCGTTAAAGGAAAGAAATAGAAAGAAAGAAAAAATAAAAAAAAATAAATAAAAGTACTAATACTGAGGTACCCACTCGCATGGATTATCGTTCGCTAATTTGCGTTCTTTCGCGATTATATAATCGCTTTTACGAGTCACGCGATTGAAAAGTATACAACTGATTATGGAAAACTAGATTGTGCCATAAGAGAAAATGGGCGAGTAAGGTAAAAATGAAAAACTCAATAAAGCACTAGGTATTTTGAAAGAAAGAAAAAAGAAACATCGTACTCCTTGACGTTATCGTTGTAAAGATCTAATAGATCTTAGAGAGAATAAATAGAAGAAGGGCGATACGTATCGAATTATAAAATGAACTGCTTGTTTTATAGTACAAACAGTGTTAAAATTTAAAAGACAAAAATACAGAAGTACGTTGAATTATTTATATATCAGTATTTTTGGTTGATCTCAAAATATTGATATATTTGATATAAAATATTATATATAAATAAATATTAACATGATTTGATTAATTGATACAAAAAGATATACCCAATTATCAATTGTTATATTTAACTAAAATATAATACTAAAATGTATTATATTTAACTAAAAAAGAAAAATAGAATCGTGTGTGTTTTTGTCATGTTGAATTAAACACGTTTATTATGTTACATGCAGTTTATTAAAGAATACCTTACGAAAAATCCAAAAGTCCTATTATATGAACAATGGCACGATAACCCGGTAATACAAGATTCAACTATTTTTTCAGATCGAAGTTTAATGAAAAGATATTCACTTTTTCGATAAAAACAAACATATTTTTATGAAGCACATGCACCGAATATTTATAATCGACTATAAGGCATTAGCGAGGATAAAACTTAAAAGGATCATTTAAAAAAAAAATTGTAAAAACTAATACGAAAAGCAACAGCTATATTAAAAATTAAATTGTGTGCGATCCTGTCAGAGTTAGATTCTGTCTCTCTAGAATTCAGAAACAATGAGATTTGTAGAATATACATTACACTTCGCTTTGCGATTAGTAAGAGAATATTTATGAACCAAAGAACTTTTCCTGGACACATCAATGCTATGCTACTTTACGATAATTGGACAAAAAGGAAAGAAATAATAGATCGATTTGATACGAGAGAAGGAAAAGGAAAAGAAAAAGTGAAAAAAAGAAATAAAGAAACGAGAACTGATGGCATACATACAGAAATAGCTTCTTTGATACAAAATCATTTTCTTTGTATCGATTTAGCGCGTATTCATTGTTTGTAAAAATCGAAAGGCGATACTTTTACGACCAATGAATTTAATTAATCAGGAGCGTCGGTTCAAACGCACACATTTTCTACGAAACTTTCAATGAAACGTCGCTTCGCCATGTCGATTGTACATATCATCATCTGCAAGGACCATGCATTTCACTTTTCTCGGGAATCTTCGGCAATATTTAGAAGTATTGATCAAGAAGAGGACAAATCGTATCACTTGCGAAAATCTGTTATCATCATTATCGTCGTTTTCGAACATGTCATAGAAATAGAAAGAAAAAAAAAGAAAGAAAAGGAGGATGAAAAAAAGAGATATAATTAACATATTCTTCTAGATTTCTCACGATACCGACTTTATAACTTCCCTTCTTATCCGAGTGATAGAATTTCAATCTATAGGAAATTGTTATCAATGAATTTTTCTGTATACGGCAAGCAGTTTAACGGTGTGTATTCGTAGAAGGATTCTTCGATTATGAGAATTCATACAAATTTCTTAAACGGAGGTAAGGAGGAAGATTTTTCTATTCTCCAAAGAATCGCTTTCAACGAGTGCAACGAAATAAACGTGCGAACGTCCGTTCCTTTCATTGTTAGAAAACAAGATATAGCAATTTTGTAAAAGCGATTTTACTTCTCTTGTGTGTTGCGAGTCGTGTCGCTGCGACGAACAAAACTCTCTTTTTTTTTCTTTTCTTGAAATCAATGAGACTTTCAAATAAAATAGAGAAAAGAAATATCTATCTTTTGATAACTGCAATTGCACATTGAACAAAAAAGAAAAGAAAAGAAAACAATAATAATAATAATAATAATAATAATAATAATAATAATAATAATAATAATAATAATAATAAAAGTAATAATAATAATAAT
The DNA here is from genome assembly GCA_911387935.1 of Dolichovespula saxonica. Taxonomy (NCBI): domain Eukaryota; kingdom Metazoa; phylum Arthropoda; class Insecta; order Hymenoptera; family Vespidae; genus Dolichovespula; species Dolichovespula saxonica. Next base: position 9,306,317 of record OU426998.1, read on the forward strand.
AATAATAATAATAATAATAATAATAATAATAATAATACTAATAATAATAATAATAATAATAATAATAATAATAATAATAATAATAATAATAATAATAATAATAATAGAAGGAAATATATGACGAGATAATCGCAGCGACGCGAATCGTTATTATAATCTTCGAAATCCACAAAGGGATAGAGAAAGAAAGAAAAGAGTAAAGAGAGCCAATGTGCCGTTAGCGGCATGACTCTCCTAGAATTATTTTTTTACCACGTTTAGCGTCGTCACTGTCAGCGATCATAAATTTTTCCTTGTCTCCTTAGATAACCGACTAGAGAAAACCTAGACAACGATAGACATTGTCCAAAAGGATGGCTCCGAACTCCGATTGTAAAATCCGATCAAATAATCTTTCGAAAATTCAATAGTATGACGGAACAAAAAGTGATCACTTCACATTCGCATACGAAAAAAAAAATAATATGATTGTGTTTATATATATAATGTTCGAAAAAGAAGGAAGTCCGTTCTTAATCGGCCAAGTTCTTTAATCACATAAATCCTAGACTTGAAGAAGTATCGTCGAGAAGGACCGTTCTGGGCCCTCCAAATATCGCGTTTATTAAAAGCGAAGGTATAACCGCGAGAGAGAGCTATTATAACAACAATAAAATATATATACATACTTACATACATACTTACATACTTACATACATGCATACGTCGTTCACGAGCAACCCATTTCAAATACTGTAAATAGTTAATGATTGAATCGAATGGATGAAAAAAAAGAGAGAGAGAAAAAAAGAGAACAAGAGTGCAAGAGAGAGAGAGGGGAGGGAAACGAATGTGTACGAATAATTGTATAAAGACTGATTAGACTAGCTTTGGTATTTATTCAAATTTACAATTAATGCTATCGCTTGCGCGCTCAGAATACTCATGGAGCACACGATGCCAAAGGTATTCCCTCTACGAATTTCTTTAAATATCCTTCGTTTTGCTAGGAGCATCGTTGTCCATTGTACGAACCGATAATCGATCATCTACTTGCTCTTGATATTCTTAACTTCAAAAAGAAAGATAAAATGGAAAAAGAAAAAAGGAAATAAGAAGAAAAGAGGAAACCTACTACGAATATCATTCAAACTTATATCGCACGCTGATTCTATTCGTATTTTCACGAAGATTTAGGCCTATATATATATGATTTTCATTTGCATCGTTCACGCGATCTATCTCATTTGACTTATATATAATTACTGTTACTATCATTATTATTATTATTATTATTATTATTATTATTATTATTATTATTATTATCGATCTTATTCTTATTACTGTTGTTATACTTTCATTGCAACGTCTCTAACGAATCGAAAGAAATTCAATGAAATGAGAACGAAGGCTGATGCAACAAAGCAATTCGATGATGTACGATGATAAATACGTTTAGGAATGCTAAACTGGTTCGCTAGTTGATTCCGTGGATTAACGAAAAATCGTTGATAAGATCTCTAACGTGCTCCGATCATTCCATTCGTACTAAGGACGACAATGAGGATGTATAAGAATTGTTGTGTGAAGGCGAGAGAGGAACGACAGTGAGCGGAGGAAAAAAGAAAAGAAAAAAAAAAGAACGAAGAAACGAGACAAAGCGCATTTATAACGGCGACATTATTATTGTCACAATGTATGAATATTATTCAAGTGCATCGTATAAACCATTAAACTAAATGTAAACTTTGTATATTCATTTACAAAGAGAATAAAGATAAATTATTCGACGGATAGCCGACGACTCTTAAGTTATAATATAGTTAACATATCTCATTTGTATAACTCGGATCACAATATTTATTGCAATCTCGATCGCTAATTGCAATGATCGTTTAACGACTATTGCACGTATCACAAAAATCTTTATCCCCGTTGAACGATATAATCCAACATCCCATATAATAATTTTTCAAGGTTTTTCAGAGACTCTCCATCAACGTACGAGCTCTTTTAAGTTCTGAAATAATGATTATCTTTTGTTAAGAAATATTGATATCATTTAAATAAGTAAATATGATTGGTTAATATTTCTTATCGTAGGAATTACCCGTGAGTAAAACTTGCACGTCATCTTTGGAAATATTAATGGTTGATTCCTCCTCGTTCCCGTCAACTTTTTTTACTTTCAAGCTGACCGTCGAGAATGGTGAAGAACTATCGCAGGATACAACTTTGATGGACGAGAGACGATTCACTGTAAATAAGTCCCAATGTTATTATCGTTTGGATACGCGCCGCATATTATTTCTTTTTTTAGTTTATGTAGAAAAAAAAATCTTACCTCTTAAAGACTGAGACGAGAGAGTAGCCATGAGTTGCGGACAATAATCTGTATGAATTCTTGCAACTGATGTACTGTGTTCCCTTGGAAGTCCCAATTGTTGCAATTCGCTGCTCAAATCAGCCGCAGACACGCCGTAACGAGCTGACGAGGTAAAAATCAATTCCAATGCAGCGATCATGGCTTTCGCATCGCTTAGATCTGTGTAGAAAAAAAAGAAAACACTTCGTTAGTTTCTTTCTGCAATGCTCATTTGTTATTTCAGAGATTAACAACGTACTAATTTTTTTACTCGATAGTAAACAATTGTTCTTTTTCATGGTTTTTTTTTTTTTTAATAATTCTCAATATTTTAGATTACAAGAAAAAACAAAACACAACTTACCGAGCTTTGCATCCTGTGTGATCTTTTTTACTTTCTCCTCCTGTAATCGAAAAGAGAGAAGAGTAAATGGTTAATGTTAAATTACACTTGGTTAACATGTAGTTAATTAAAATAAAAAATTAAAATAAAAAAAATGTGTCTATTATAACCTACTTACGTCCAGTTCACCTTCCGTCAAAGACTTCATAACGATCTGTCCCAACGTTTTCATTTTAATTGACGTCTATAACAAGAACAAGTATTATATTATTAAAAAATAAAAGTTCGTTTTATTTTGTTAAATGTTCTGTTTAAACAATTCAACGAACCATTCTCGAGAGCGTGTTAATTTCAGCTAATAACCAATCGGGACAATCCCCGTCGCCCAAAAATCGAAATTTCTGCAAATAAATAATTATTAGAAACGAAATAATTTATCTATTTTTGTCACGTTTATCATAAAAGCATAAGTATAAAAGGTCTTACCATTTTGATTTATTTAATTATAATAATCTCGTTCAACTCGGTTCAACGACTGAAACAAAAAAAAAATGAAGAAAAAACATAACATTTTTTCTTTTGAAATTTAAGAACATTAAAGATAATATATAATTTAATTTCAAGCGAGTTAAAATGTCGAGCTAAATTAAATGTGTTCTAGATTACTTCTGTTTCTATCGTTACTGCCAAACGTTTCGTACAAAATTAAATCCAGTTAACAACCGTGAACGAAACGGATCAAGGATATTTCTCTTCGAACAATTCTAATTAAACGACCCACGCCATATTAGGATTCTTAATCACTAATATCCTACGTGGTATATTTATTTACGTTAATACGAATAATCTTTGAAATTTGCTCGAACGTGTTGATTCACGTTAAATCGAAAAGAAAAACAAAAAAAAAGGAAGAACTGTCGAAGAATGTAAAATGTCAGTGGTAAAACGTTTAGTCGAAAAAATCGATAATAATTCAGGAAAAGGGTAACGAGTTTATACCATAGCACTTTGTTGAATTTTCTCTTTATAATTGTATTACTTACTAAAAACGAAGAAAAATAATAAAAAAAAGGAGAGAAATATAAAAAGAAGAAAAAGAGAAAAAAGAAAAAAGAAAAAGAGGAAAAATGAAAGGGAACAACAAGCTAAGTACAAATCAAAGAGTGATAAAAAAGCTACTCGCAATTTGTATTAAAAAACACTTGCTTTTATATCGTATCTTTGTCACAATTTCTTTTATTTTTTTGTATTTTTTTTTTTTTTGTTTTCCAGTTTTTCCTTTTTTTTGTTTATTTTTATCATCGTCTCGTCGCAACACAACAGTCTTTAATATAGTTCCGACGATCGTTCCATAACTGCGAATTAATGCGTTAAAGAAGTTCTATTTCGATGATCAAAATTTCTATACCTTCAGTCAGTAAAGTTACCAATGATATCCCGAGAGTGAGAAAACTGACAAATGGGTGTACGTATCATATATGTATACAGGGTGTCTCATTAAAACTTGACAAATTGTTTTTCTTCTCGTTTTCAAAAATTATTGAATATATTCTCGTTTCTTTTATAGAAATTATTTAAAATATATAAAAATACATACGTTTATATATTCGTACGATACATATGGCAATATACAGGGTGAGTCAAACATTTGAATCGATAATAATATCCCTTTTTATTTTACAAAAATACCTTTTTCTGTTCTTTTCTTTTCTACAAAATCTAGATTTTTTTCTAAATCAATCCTTAAAATCTATCATCGATGAAATTTTAAAAAGATGATAAAGACACGGAATCAAATGCGTTTAATGTGATAAATCGATTTATCGAAATCTCTGTGATTTTATTTGTAATCGTTGTGAAATATAATAAATTTTCATTTAATATTAAATTACAAGAAAAATTTTTGAACAGAATTTCTTTTTTTTATTAATTTTTAGAAATAAAAAACGATATACCGCGATAAAATTTCACCAACAATACAATTGACGTAATTTTTTTTATGATAAATTTTTGTTTCATATAAGTGTTACAACGAAACCCCCTTAACTTCAACGAAAAAAACGATATAAACAGACAATAATAAAATAATCATTGATTAGATCACCCTGTATAGAAACGCATATTTCCCTTACGACAAACCTAAATAAAAAGGAGTCGATCCTTGGCCGTTGGACCGAACAACGCACGACGAATGTTTGCACTTGCTGACCAGAAGATTGACGTGGGTTTCGCTACGGAATAGAAAAGAATTCCCAATGCAATCCGCCAAATCTTCGAACCGCGACGTCGGTCATCGACGAACCGAGTAAAAAGAAGAAATGGAGAGAGCATAAATACGGTTGAAATAATGCCGGTCTTGGCATTCTCTTCGAGGAGGCCAACGTGTTGTAGTCGTATCGCGTTGACCATATCGGACAAAACAGAGAAAGAAGAAAGAAGAAGATACAAAAAAATCAAGAAAAAAATTCAAGAGCAACAGGTATGAAAAAAAGGAAGAATTAGAGAGAGTGAGAGAGTGACAGAGATAGCCTCGCCCGATCGAAGCCTGACTCGTTTTACTTACGTGGCTGATCGAGCGCGAAGTTGTTCCACTTAAACCGACTGACTTATCGCCAATATGTATCACTTAGCATATAAGATTCTCTTTACTTTATCAACAAGAATGACTAGTAATATATCGAGTAATATATCGCGAGAAACGCCCTGATGACGTTACCAGGCTACTTTGAACTTATTTAGAAATTACAGAATAAATAAAAAACAAGTTTATAATACTATATTCGAAGTCGTAATCTCTTTTAGATTGTAATACCGAGGCGAAATCATCAAACTTTCGTTAATTACTCGAAGTTACGGGGGAGGGGTAGAGAAACAAGGAAATTTGTGTTAAAAAAAAAAGTAAGAAAAAAAGAAAATTTGTCTTTTCACTCTATTATTGCGTAGAAGCCTGAATGAAAAACACCTGTGCCACTAAACTTGTTTGCGCTTCATCTCTTAACCGCAAACACGTTGTAGTTCTCGCGACGCATTACCAACCAAGAACGATGTGTACGTATCTAAAATTAGAGAAAGAGAGAGAGAGAGAGAGAGAGAGAGAGAGAGAGAGAGAGAGAGAGAGAGAGAGAGAGAGAGAGAGAGAGAGAGAGAGAGAGAGAGAGAGAGAGACAGACAGAAAGAGTGAAAAATAGTGAGAGAAAGGACGAAGTTCGATTTTTTATTGTGCAATTTAACGAAATCGCATTTAATCGATTGAAGAAAAAAAAATGATCGTTTTCAGATATGGAAAAAGCTATGGTCGTTGTGATAATATTATTACTAGCTGTGTTGACAACTAACGGACTGGAGGTTAGTAAAAAAAAAATTTTGTCAATTAATTTTACTCCGTAAAGAAAAAGGAATAACAATAATATGTCCTTTTAATATATTTGTTGTTGTTTTTTCTTTATTTTCTTTTAATTCTTTTATTTTTGTTCTTTTTTTGTAAGATCAAATATCTTCGTGGAATATCTCTTGATGATACTGAAAAATCGGTGGTTGACAAAGGAATCGATCGAGCCCTTGGGAACAATGTTAATCCGAATTTGATTGAACGAAGTTCATCTCGTGAAGATGAGAATAAAGAAGATCGTAAAAGCTTCGATTTAGAACGACCTTCAACAGCCATAATTGGGTAAAGCATCCTTCTCAAACAATTATCTAATCGTCAAAATGATTCGTAATTTTTCTTGGCAATTGAATTATATAAATTATTAAATTTATTTAAAAAACAGAAAAAGAGAAGTTCCTGAATGTCTATTGCAAAGATCTGTTAAATCATAACCAACAATTTAGAATAATTTTTCGATTTCAGAGAAACCGAACTGACGAAAAAGGATCCAAACATGGCTAAATCTATTCTACAAAGATCAAAATGTCCGAGTCTGAAGATATTACTCGATCTTTCATCAGAATGCAACAGATCAACACGGAAATGTAACACTCGAAAATATCGTAGGCAAATCGAGAAATGGTCGATTCCACAGCCGTTCTACGTCGACGAACCGAGATGGGTCGAAATCGAGCTCGATTATGAAGAGAATCTACCGTATTATTTCAATAACGAGAAGGACTCGTTTTTCGTGACGCGTGGAAAAAAAATCTTCAGACCAAAAAATGAAGAACAAGCGTTTTCTAAAGTGAATGAAAATAATCGCGAGAAGTTTCTCGAAAAATCGAACGAGGAGTTCACTGAAGATACCAGGATCAAGAGAAACGAATCGAAAAGGAAGGAAGAGAGAAGGAAGGCTATGGAATTGGGTACTCGTCAATTGGAAGAGTTAATACGTAATTTTGAGAGAACAGAGGAACCATTTGTTCTAACACGAGGCAAGAAACTTTACGTTCAGAATCGTGAGTATTCGACATTAGACGAAAATTTGAAAAAGGAGACATTACAAACGAGATTACTTGAGAAAATTAAAAAACGTTCGGTGATCAACGGACCTACGTATTACATGACTATGATTAATAAAAATACAAGTTCTTTTCTAAATGGGATGAACAATGTGACCTTGTCCAAAAAACAACACAGTTTGCGAACGAAAAGAAATTCTTGCGGAAATTTTGCCTGTCCTGTTAATGATTCCAAAGAGATACGTTTGATGAAAAACTTCGAAAGGGCCATTTTGGATTCCGGTTACGTCGAGCAAAGGAACAAACGTTCGGACATTTACGACATATTCGAGGAACCATTCGTCATTTCCAAAACCAAAAAGAAATCAAAGAGTATAGATCAACATAAGTCCAGAATTGTACCGATAGATTATGACGAATCATTCGATTCTCTCGAACCTGTTAAACAAATTTTTCAACGATTAATGGATTCTAGAATATGCACTAAAGAACAGTGCAAAGATATTACGAAATTTATCATGGAAAATGATACGATGATGACTGACAGAAATCGCAGAAATGTCCTTGACGAATTGCTCAGAAAATACAATCCGTTTTACGTCGTTAAGGGTAAGAGAATCTATTCGAGTAATTCTTTAGAAGAAGATCGGCTCAAATCCAATGTGGATTAACGCAGTGAACTCTCTTCGAAAGATCGTTTATCTTACAATATTAAAAACGTAAATAAACAGTACACTCGCTAATGAGATTCTATTTCGGACAACAACAATATTTTTATTTTTTATTATTTTTTTTTTTTAAGATATTGAAGAAATGAAAGCAAAAACATACAATGATTTCGATGACACTTCTGACAAATGTGTGAACACTATAGTAGTAAAGTATACAGAGCTGTCACGAAAAGATTATAAAAGTAAGAATAAATAAGTACTTACTGTTAAGTAAAAGGAAGAGAATTATCTTCGTTAACCCCGTGTATACTTATGTTATGTTTCGACTGATGACGTAAAGGAAAATAGTTCCTCTCCCTTTCTCCCTCTCTCTCTCTTTCTCTCTCTTTTCTTTCTGCTTTTTTTCTTTTTTTCAAGTACATTTACATTTACGCACATATACGTTTCATCCGTTAATACGCATCGCCATTGAATTTTAATATCTAAAGAGTGTCACAAAGAAGCATTCGCATGTACAAAAACAATTGAGTGGAATTAATCTTATCCTGTCATCCTTGTCCACCGTACCGTGATTACTAATTCTGTCAACGAATGCTTAAATTTAATGATAAAAATAATCCTTATCTTGAAATATTTTTTAAATATGTTTCTAAATATTTGTTATATATATATATATATATATATATATATATATATATATATATATATATATATATATATATATTATATAATTTGTTTTATTTATATAAAAAATTTTTTCATAATAGTGTACGTGTGTGTGGGTGGGTGGGTGGGTGGATATGTGTGTATTATAACAGTGTTTTTCTAATTTACTTTTAAATTTATTCGACTAAAAATTGCTTTTTCAAAAAAATAAATAAAAAGATAAAATATTTTGTCATCAGAAGACCAAGACATCAGCCATATTTTTACAAGAAATTTTAGTCATGAACTTAACTCGACAAAAATTTATGATCGAGACGAACACGGTGATCTTTTAATGTGAAAAAAAACATATATCTAAGTATTGCATCACCATATGCTACCCTCTCTCTTTTTTTTTCACAACTAATTCTCAAGTCCTTTTGAGATATTGTAAAGAATAATCACAAAAAAGTCATTTCCAATTATTCGTTTATCATTAAGGTTTAAAAATTGGAAAATAAGGATCAAAGGTAATCTAAATATGCAAGTTCTTCTTCTTTTTTATTTTTATCTTTTTTCTATTGCACGCATATTAATATTTTTATTAAAATATATCCATTGTGCATGTTTCAAAATCTTAAAAAGTCAAATTAAATCAACAAAAATTATTAGGTATTTTGACTTTGATACGTGATTTTTCTTTCTTTTAAAAAAAGCTAGAAAAAAAGAGAGAAAGAGAAAACTGTTTCTTTGTAAATTTTTCATATGTCATTTTCGTAAAAACATATAACACGTCTTCGAGTTTTGAAATAAAATCGTAAAAACCATCCTGGCCATATAAATCTTGCAATAAGTGCGAGCCTGTAGTAATATCCTTCGAGCTGGTGAACGATCGAACAAACCGATATACAAGATACGTCATCACGAGAAAAACCGTGGAAAAGGATCATTAAGTAACACGCGATGGAGAGAACAAATTTTTATACACCTACACGAAAAAAAAGCTTCTGTTTTGCTTCTTTCCCGTCCTTTTTCCTTCGTCGGATCACTGACGTTAATGCTGGGAGCAGAAAGAAACAAAAAGAGAAACAAAGAAGAAGAAGAAAAAAGAAGAAGGAGATAATAAGAAAATGAGAAAACTCATCGAAATTATTTACAGGTGTAAATGGTCTGCATTAAGATTATTAATAGAAATAAAAATACAAATAAAAATAAATATAAATATAAGTATAAAAATTAAAATAAAAATAAATGGATAAAACAAGGATAAAACGAAGATCAAGTGAATGGATAGGAAAGGACGAAATAAGAGTTAAGGATAGGAAGGTGAGAGGTTAAAGCGTGATCGAGCGTGCGAGACAAAGAGAGGACGATTTTGCGCAATTGGAGGGTTGCTCGTAGCATATAAGACGAGCGACGCGCATCCCGAGTTGCCACTAGACAACTTATACCACACCAGTCTACAGCTTTCGCAAATAAGAAGAGTAAAAAGGATTTCTTTTTCGTTAATCATCGTACTTTAACGTACTTTACGCATCGACAATTTTTTTATATATAAATACTTATATATACACACAAACACATATATTTATGTATATTTGTGCACTAGGTGATAAAAGAAAGTGTATCTATTTCGCGTGAAATTTTTGTAAGAAATTTGACGAAGTTGAAGTTAGGTAAGTTGTCATTCAATATTAATCTTCTTTTTTTCTTTTCAATAATTTATTATGATGTATGTGATATGTCCTTTTATAAATAAACTTATTAAAAATTTTTAATACGAAAAAAATACTTAACTTCGATGTAAATGAAATTTTTCTATTGTATTTCTATATGAGAAAACTTTGTTTAATAGATCCTTAATTTTCTTTCGTTCGATATTAAAATTAACATAACAATGATACATTAACGCATTCTTCTTACAATACACTATCATCGAGGTAGTCATGCATCGAACGATTTATAAAAACGAACGTGAAACTCCGTGACGGCTTTTGAAAGCATGTACTAACGAAATTTTCGCGCAACCTTCTCGACACAAAACCGTACTATGCGCTTTCTATCCCTCTGCCTTTCTCTCATCGTCTCTCGATCGATTAATGCACATCATAAAAATGTTCTACAGCGCGATAAAAAAAGAAAACGAAATTAGCAAACAACTGTCCTGTATTTACCTATGGTACATGTGACAAAGAAAAAAAAACAAAAATGATAATAAGATAGGAAAAATGAACTGTTCAGAACAATGAACGAATTATCGATTATATTTTTCCATTGAAATATAGTTAAATTACACATTTGAATAACGTTTTTAAAGAATTTTTAAATCGAACAGAATTTAACCATTCTGAAACATTATTTTATAAACACTAATCAACCATATCTATTATATATGTACATACGTATATATGTTATTTATATCACGTATTATTTTTACTAGGAGTGATTGAAAATGGTTGATAAAACATACATAACGGGTATCCACGCGCGCTTTTTCGTTTTTATTTCGTCTAAATAAAAGTCTACATTCGTGAGTATATTTTATTTGAGCTTAGTTGATAAAATATTCAAAATCGGTCAAGACAAAGTATGAGTGTTATCTTAGAGATATTGAAAGAAAATTAAAAATCAATATAATCATTATTCTCTAGATATAAAGAGAAAGGGAGAGAAAGAAAGAAAAAAAAGAATGTTTCCATTTAACATGAAAATACGGCAAATAATAAAAGAAATTCCTGATGTGATGTAACAAAAAAAAAATGAGAAAAGATTAAAAAAAGCTTATTGAATGAAAGAAGAAAGAAATGATACATATAATTTCTAATATTACATGAATGGCGCGTGTATTAGTGAGCTTAAATCTTGCAAGCGCTTTTACATTCCCCTTTTATATTTTCTTCTTTCCTTAATTTCGCTCGAAGGAACAATCTGCTAATTGTACGCGAAATATGAGAAACATAGAGATGGTATTTTTTAAAGGAAAAGATATAAAATAATATAGAAGTATAGAATAATAGATTATTTTTTCAAATTTCACTTCACGCAATGAAGAAGTCAGAATTAAGAATTCAAAAAGAAATTGCTCTTCGTTCTCGATAGCTTAATAAACCGTTGAATTGTTAAAGAATTTTTGATACGAGAAATAACTTTAGTGCTTTCATCGAACTCTCTTGGAATAACGGTGATGCGTCAGTGCACATTTAATACGTTCCCAACCAGCATTAATCTATTTTAATATTTATTACTGTTTTTTTATCCATATTATATTTTGAAAAAATGTCGAGCGAAATGTGTAACAAAAAAAAAGAAACGTTGATTGTTACTCGAGTCAAATAAATTATCGAAAAATATTGCGCGAGTAAAAAAAGCATATTTCTATGAAATATGATTGATTTTCTAACAACAGGTGAATTAATTTTGATGTATAATAAGTTTCACATATATTAATTGGATAGAGTTTCTATTCTTTTGTTGTTTGTACGAAAAAATAATACAAATTAATAGTGACGTAAAATCAAAATCAAAATCATTACGTTTCGATTTTTATCTATTGAAATATAATTAAACAATAATATTTTTTTACATTTTGCAATTAGATATGTGGCTATTACTTTTGATCATTACCGCTCGTGCGATTATCGGAAGTCCGGATGCCGAAACCATGGACTCGATGCAACAAAAATTCGGAGATACTAATAGTGAGATTTTGCCTGTAGTCTCATGGTTATACTTACCAACAAATAAACGAGTAAGACATTTATATTTAATATATTTCATATGATATTTTAATAAAAAAGATAATTTTCTATGATATTATTGTATTTATAATTTTAACCAGAGCTTACAATCGAGTGAGTTGGATTTTTCTGAAGAAACGAAAAATCCCTTCTTCAGCCGGTGGGATAGCAAACGAATTAGTTCCTTAAGATCAAAGAATCAACGATCGACTCGCATGCCGTTTAACAGCTGGGGTGGTAAACGAGCTCACGGATATTTGGATGACAAAGCAAATTTATTAATTATGAGGGGCAGCAAATCGTTTTCTGACAAGAACGCTCACAAGAACTTTGTCGAGTATGCAAAAAGATTGCCTAACTTTGGGAGAAGAACACCATTTTATAGCTGGGGAGGCAAGCGGAGTGTAAATACAGGATTTGACATAAACAAAAAAATTAATAATATTCCTGACGAAGAAACAGAATTTTATTTATTAAAAGGTATACCTTCTATTATATATATTGCTTTATTATAATTTTAATATCAAATACATCATCCAAATGTTACAGACGATGCAGCGGAAGATACAATCTTGGATGGGAATGAAAAACGTGCTGCGCAAATGAAAACTAGTAGATCACGAATAGGTTTTAATAGTTGGGGTGGAAAGAGAAATGATATCAAGGAGTTTCAGTTACCTTTAAATAATGAATCATTAAGTTTTGAAGATATCATTGATAAAAACATTAATCCCACCGATCAATTATCAATTCTAGAAAAGAAAGCTATTAATAAATACTCAGGAAGATTCCCCTTTGAACCTTGGGGTGGTAAAAGAAGTACAAATGCAGAATTTGTGATCATTCCTAATAATTATGATCTTCATAATAATGATCCAGCAAAAGAACTGCAGGTCTTCTTTCCATGGGGTGGATAAATTGATTTAAAATATCACTAAAATCAGTTATTTGAAAATTGTACGAAGAAATTATAAAGTCTACAAACTAATTGATATTATTTCTACTTAAAAACTGTCTTTACAATTCTATAAAAAGTATTTATTTTATGTTATATAATATTATTTATTATTAAGCATCGATTAAGCAATCAATCACTCTTTCTATTGTCTTTTCTGATATCTATAGCAATTATATTAAATAAAGAATATTGCAACTTCTTTATATGGCTTGTATATAAATGTTAAAACAGTTAAAAGGAATATATGTTTATAAATGTTTCCAACTGATATTTCTACCTTAGATAATGAACGAACATTATCAATATCTCCTTTAAATAAATATACTATCACTTCTTTTAACTTCACATTTTCCTAGTTTTAAATAGTTTCATGATATTTACACATCATACATAACCTATAATTACAAATTCATATAATTTAACCTTTAATAAGGAACTTGGAATCTTAAATACATTAATATTAGACAAATTAATGATATATCTATCAATGAAAGATATTAAAAATAAATGGTAACACAAATCATAAATTAGATAAGATTTATAAGAAGGAAGAATGACAGTAACAGTACACTACAGTAACTTTTGTCTTTCATTAGAATTGCAAATTTGTGCAATAGTATATATAATTACTATTTCTTATTTCTATATTTCTACTTTACTAGATTATGTTACGAATATTGAAGGAAAATAAAAACAAAGAAAACACTTACGAATGTTGTAAAGTTAATAAAAAACAGATGAAAATACACTGCACAAATCACAACAAGTCATGATAACAACACTCTTATCTTTTTTTCTGAAGGTTGCAACACTGTACTGTATCCCTCCATAAGTATCTGACATGACGGCGGGAAATTTTCAACCAATAACGAAACAAGATTGAACTAGAATATTTTTGAATGTTATGAAATATAGCGAATCAAAAACATCTACTTTAAAGGATGCAAGGGCTTCTGGGTAAATTCTTGCAAAAATTTTAAACTGATGGAATTGGAGCCAATCGTGGGATAGACAAAACGACAGATGCGACAAAAGTAGAAAACAACTGATAAATTTGCAAGTATATTTGGTAAATTTTAAGATTACCAATAATAGACAGTATATATTATTAATAAAATATCAACGCAATAAAAATGGGGGATGGATATAATGATTTATATTTATTGATATGTTCTTCATTCAATTGTACGTAGACCATATATTTATATAGTATATCAATATGTGTACATACATAATAATCATTTTATAATTATAATTATTCTCTGCGTTATATACACTTTTATAGTTTTCTCATCATAGCACCCGGTCGATCATTTCACCCAAAATACAATCCATGGGAACATATTTTTGTATGATTTATTTTGAATTCTTTGTAACTAACAATTAAATTTTCATATAAGATTATATAATTAAAAAGTAAACTTGATCTACTAGATAAATTTCCGAAGAAATATTAACAGGTAAACAAAGAATCAGTTTTGAATGATATAGAATATTTTGAAATTACGAATTACATTTTAGAATAGATCAAAAAATAAACGAAATTTATAACATTCAATAATTTGTAGTATGTATAACAGTATATTTTGCTAAATTTGTTTAGGTACTATGACTCTAGTTATTTTACAACTTCTTAATAACAAAGTATAATTAATACGCATAATTATTTACTTAAATAAAACATTAAATAAAAGTATAATTAATAAGTGACATTACCAAAAGTTATAAAACATGTTTCAAGGTGTATTTAAACATTACCAAATATAGAAAAAATTACTAGGTATAAAAATATTTCTTTGTAATCAAAAAATTTCAATTAAAGAATCTGGTACAGTTTAATTTTGAAAGAATGAAAAAATATGTTAAAATCTTGTGTATTACTTTATTTTTTTTACCATGCTTTGGTCACCAAGCATATGATAATGGTGCATCTTATATACTTTCTTTAATCTACATAGTTTGTAGTTATAGAATATTGTAAGATATATTTCAACTATCTTATCGATAGATTCATTAGCCTAATAAAGACTTTTTTCTTTCATATTTGTGCCTTAATTATAAAGTATGTAGGACTATAATAGACTATGTTTAACATTAGGATTAAGAAGTAAAGTACAAAGCAATTTTGTTCCTCTTCCAGCCTAGAAAATCCGCTGATCGAGCTTATTAGAAGCATTCACCAAAAACATCTCACTTTATAGAAGGAATAGTGATTGTTTTTAGAAAGGTACAGAAGAAAGAAATTTGTGCATTTCAGGTATATCAGCTGCATAAGAAATGTAAAGCAGTACCACACTTATTCCGTTCCATCCCATCTCATTAGTTCGATCTTTTTGGTAATAGTTTCCTTCAACTTTGACTCGCATTTGCTATTCTAAGAAATTATATAGAGAGATATATAGTTCAGATTTTTTTGGAAGTATATGAATATTAGTATAAGATAAATTCTTGCTAATAGTGGTACGTTTTGGACTAAATTAGATATACAAATATTGTGCAAGCTTTAACATTGCAGATGACCAAAGTATGATATTAGAAAGAAAAGTATCACTTTTGCGAGGTACACAAATATAGATGTAGTATATGTACTTTATAACATTCAGAGAAAAATATAGTTCCTGTCTATAACTATATAGGAGTCTCATATTAAATGATATTGCCAAATATCTCCGTTTCTATTGGTATAGTAAACAAATTTTCATATAAAAGTTACTAGTGTTTTGAGGAAGAAATTTATAAGAGCTATTTTATAGAGGATGCTATTGTTGACATATGGAAGTCATAAAAATTTGTTTAAATAGAAATCGATATTTTAAGCCGAACAAAAATTGTAGTGATTATCAGTATGAATTCAATGATCATTTACAATGTAGGTACCTAACTTATCATCGAGTTTAAAAAACTGTAATTGCAATGATGTTATTTCTGACTTCTGAAAGATACTAATGATCATAACTTCAAAAATGTAAGATAAAAGATAAATAAAATAAAAAAAAAAAAACAAATAAAAAATTGATGAATTCATCGGTTATCAAAAAAATTGCACAGTATGTTAAAATTCAAAGTGCCATAACTCGATGAAATATTGATAGAAAGGTACAATGTAGGTGCTCGTTGGATTCGTATTGTTATTCTCTACAACTTCTGTTAATTTTAGAATATCAATTTCCATTTCAAAAAATAGTTATGATATTGGTATCTTGACAACAGCGTCCTTTAGGAAGAAACTGTAATACATATTACATTATTCTTTCGAAACATAATAACTGTTATTTGAAACATTTGTTTGTAAAACCAATAAGATCAGAGATATTTGGGCATATCATTTAAAATAAAACATTACATATATATGTATATTTTTGTCTATGTGTGTATATCCGTAATAATAAATATTTTTTTTTACCATTTATCCTCATATTCACATCATTGTTATGCATTTTTTAACGGTTTGGGACATTCAATTGCTTCGCTATAGCCTCTTACTATACGTCTAAGAACGAAAAATAAGGTAACTATTTCTCCCCTCCCCTCTTTCTCTCTCTTTCTATAACTTTTTCATACATTCTCTCTTTTTCTCTTTTTTTCTCTCTTTAATTTTTTCATACACTCTCTCTCACTCTCACTCTTAAATAATCGGTAATCACACAAGTTAATGGTAATACTGATATAGGCTTTTTTCAAAGTGCTTTCGCATGAACAGTTGCAATTTTTTTCGTTTTTTGATTCTAGCATCTGCATTCCTCTTGGGAAATACAAGTCAAATGATGTGGTTCTTTTTTCCTTTTTCTTCTTTTTTTTGTTCATTTTGGCGTACGAATTATCTATCATATGTTATATTGACTAGATAGTAAAGCACTACGACTAGAAAAAGAAAAAAAAGAAATTTGAGCTCTACGATAATTATTTCTAATTAAAATCAACGGATTAAACTTCGCGTTCGGCTCATCCTGTCCGTAATTTGCCGTTTTTGTCGTATAGATCAGTTTAACTTAAGGGAAACAGCCTGTAACGACTGTAAGGTTTACAATTGATACCATTACTGGACGTCTGTAACAAAAAACAAAAGTATACATTAATTCTTGTTAACGTATGTATATATCATCTATATTTTATTATTTCTCTTGTATCGTCAATAAATAACGAATTATTCGCAACTTTTAACGAAAATGCATTTCTACAAAAATTATTGATTGATTTATTTATTTACACAGAATTCGTATTAATTAACGTTTATATATATATATATATATATATATATATATATATATATACATATATATATAGATTATATATATTATTATATTTTTTTTTTTTTTTTAGATGAAATTGGAAACCACTATCATATTGGTGTAGAACGGAAGACATAAAGATAACTTTGAAATTCGAGTTAAGAAATTCGACATTAAGTTGGAATTCAAAGTATCTTTTGTAAAATTATACATAGTTTCTTAGCCTTTGAGACCGATTAAGAGCTATCACATAAATTATCGAATTTTGAAAGTTTCCTTCGTTGGTGGTTCATTATCAAGACATGATACCTTCATATAAACGAAACAATGGAGTTAGAGAGACTTTAAACAATACCAGCTCAAAGTATGTACCGACTGATCACTCACATACAAAATATATGCGGTGATGAAAACGGACACATACATGTACTCGCACATACATACACACACACATACATACATAAATGAAGGAGAAACTTTTAAAGTAGTCTTTACGTTATTATTGTTTCGCCGTCGGTGGTCAGATAATACGTAGTTTTGTTGAAAATGTCACGTGGTTCATATACTCCTCAGAGTTTTCATTATGAAGTGAAAAAAGAAATATTTCCGTACTCGCAAGTAACACGCACAGATACATACATACGTCGTAAATTTAAAAATATTTTCACGATTAAACATCTTAAATCTTACTCTCTTAAAAGATCCACTCTTAAAATGATTTATAAAAA
Source organism: Dolichovespula saxonica (assembly GCA_911387935.1). NCBI lineage: Eukaryota > Metazoa > Arthropoda > Insecta > Hymenoptera > Vespidae > Dolichovespula > Dolichovespula saxonica. Next base: position 9,324,364 of record OU426998.1, read on the forward strand.
ATTTAATCATTTTATGAGTGGATCTAACGAGTAAACTTAAATTGGAAGGAACAAATTAAAAAAATTTTTCTATTTTCTTTTGGTTTTCTTTTTTCTTCTTTTTTTTAAGACAAAAAATTGAAAATACGAACAGATCTCATGCATTCTTCCTCGATTCATGGAAAGTGGATATGAGTACTTCTGATTTCTACAACTAATAATAAATAACGAGTGAGGTAACTGATATTTTGAAATATAATCTTATTTCGAAGAGAATAATGATATATTTAAGAAAACAAAAAAAATAAAATTACTATCTGCTTTTAGCTCAATATTATTTTATATTTTCTTTCAAATATGTCTTATTTGAATAACATATTATTCAATTAAAGCGAATAACGTGCTACTGATCATATAAAATATATTATAGAATCTGTAATATCCCCTAAACAAATTTTCAATTTTAATGAATAATCGATACGATATATATATGTATGTATGTATGTATGTATATCGTAACATTCGTTATGAACGTTACATATGAATGATACATAAAACGAAACGATATTAAAACGAATAATGTATAAAAATGAAAATACGAAGTTATAAATATTGTAATTTTAAGCTGGCTGTTTCGTATCGATGGAAAATAAAAGGTTATTTGAAAGACGTTAATGGAAAAGTTATAAATATTTCGAATGGTAATTAAATAGAGTTCCGCTCAATAACTCAAAAGTTTGATAGAAATAGAAGAAAACTTGAAAAGCAAAAGAAAATACATGCCAGTAGATGAAAAATATTAATTCCTAAAACACTACAGAATGAAATTTGATAGAAGCCGATAGAGAGAATGACAATGGTCGATTTGTTGATGCTTGTTACTATTATTATTATAATTATTTTTTTTTATGAAAGCGACAGATTCGCGTAAGAGAAGAAACCATCATAAAAGAACGTAATTCGTATGAAACATCTATTTATATATATATTCTTTTTTGATTTTCTTTTGATTCGAACTCCAAAATTACCTAATGCCACTGTCGGGCCCGTCTTCACGTCGATCCTTTTGGTGTTATCAAAAACATTTTTGAGACTGCTGTTGTCCATGAATGGAGCCTTCGCCCATTTTTTGCCTCTCACGCCTACGAACTTTCCTCGAATTTCCCATCGTGGATTTTTCTTACCGCGGATTCCGAAATATCGGAAGGGTGATCGCTTTTCAAATTGGTATGACGATACGCCAACTCTTCCATCATTTGTGTTGCCTGCTCGAAGAAATATTTCAAGAATGGGCCATGGTCATCGAGATTGTTAATTATTTATTTATTTTATTATTATTATTGTACTTTTTTCCTTTTTTTCTTTTCTTTTTAGTTCGGTCGTAAAAAAAATTCTAATCTAAGTGCTCCCTCTTTCTCTTCGTTTATCTTTACGTTTATATGTATCATCGATCAAAAAAATTACCCTACCCTATATTTTTGTACCGATGAAGTGATAAGAAAAAGGAAAAAAAAAAGAGAAAAAGAAAATAACGGATCGTTGTGTTTGTCTCGAAAAAACAAAATGCTTATCAAAACACACCACTTCCTAATTTATTTATTTATTAAATACATTTACAGTAGAGATTTACCTTGGAATTCCGTCTGCGTTGCTTTCCCATTGATTCCATAAAGTTGTACGACGTTTCGTTTGCCTCTCATACCTTGGAAACCCATGGGTGCACGTTTGTCACCATCCTTTTTACCCCTCATACCTTGGAAACCCATGGGCGCTCTTTTCTCGTAATCGATTGGATCCAAGAAATAATCCACGTAATTGTCATTGACGTCCTCCGTTCCTTGAATTTCCTAAAGGTTATTGAAATTAACTTTATTTGTATATACCCGAATGACGATCTCCTATTTTCGAAAAAAAACAAACAAACACAAAAAATAAATGCGAACATTTCTTTTGATACTTTTGTAGGATCGATATAGTAATCGTAATAACGTGGAGATTAATCGTTATACCTGTAAACCCATAATAGCACGTTTTTCTAGTTCCTCTATCATTTCATCGTAGAGAGCCTTCTTTCCTCTCATTCCCTGAAATCCCATGGGAGCTCTTTTCTCCCACTCCATTGGGAATGCTTCCTTCTTTCCACGTGTACCTTGAAATCCCATCGCCAATGCCCTTTTCTCGTATTCTTCTGGATAGTCGAATAAGTAGGTTTGCTTACCCCTCGGACCTTGCAATCCCATCGACGCTCTCTTCTCGATCTCCTCTAGTACCTATTGGAGCGTCGATCAAATTTTAGAATTATTATTGATGATCCACGTTATATACCACGTTATTGATTACGTACAATTTACATACATAGATAAATAGATCGATAAGTCATTGTTCTATTATATGAATTTTGTATTACGAAGCGAAATAATTAACATTTTAAATGCCAAACGTACCTCAATCGTGAAACTGACAAATCAATAAGTAAACCATACGGACATCATGCGATAATATAATTCAAAAATTATGTAATTTTCGATAATTCTGTTTTAAATATGTATATATGTATGTATATTCAGTACAATATTAAAATAATTGGCGGAAAACTTATACAATCAACGCTTAAAAATAATTAAAAAAGAAGTTTAATTATTTACAATCAATTATTTACAATTATTTTTAATTATTTTTTAATTATTTACAATTTAATTATTTACATATATATATATATATATATATCCACCAGTTGATGCAGTCAAAAATATAGGTTTGCATTAAAAAAAAATACAGTTGCATTCTTATATGGCACCAATGCACAAAAGTGCATAAAATTATTTGTGTATTATGCATCGTCTAACACAAATTTACTTTATAACATTTTTTTCTATTTTCAATCGTTTAGGAAATACAGTCTATCCCAGTTGCGTGGAACACCCTTTGTGTGTGTGTGCGCGCGCGCGCATATATATATATATATATATATATATATATATATATATATATAATAACGAAATCATTCTTGCTTGAGTAAAAACTGGCACACATCTACGTTTCTTATTGTAGCACTTATACTTAAGCTCTCGTCTACAACATAACGACTAAATACGTGTACGTACTTCTTCGAGAGATTTCTTTCCTCTCATTCCTTGAAATCCCATTGGTGCACGTTTGTAATACTCTTCATCAGACATAGCTTTTTTTCCTCTCATACCTTGAAATCCCATTGGTGCTCGCTTGTCATAATTATCTTGGAAATAAGCATCCTCGAAGTCAGGAATTAGATAATTATTTTTTCCTCTCATGTCTTGTAATCCCATAAGTTCTCGTTTATCAGATGTTTCTACCTCGTGTAAAAAATTGCCCTCATTGTTGATTAAGTCCTTTTTCCCACGCATACCCTGAACATGTTTCGAATAGGATTAAAAACAAAGAATTTAGTTGACAAACAAACAAATAACTTTTATTTTTTTTTTCTTTTTCTTTTCGAATAACAAAATTTTACCTGGAAACCCATGGGTGCTCTTTTGGATAGACCATCGTGTTGAATAGATGTGAGATCATCTTTTTTACCACGCATACCTTGAAAACCCATCGGAGCACGTTTGAAAGAGAGCGCATCGTTCGACGACAAATCCTCGGCAAACGAAAGAACGATAGACGCTCCGAGTAAGATCAACGAGCTGATGAACATTCTGTAACAAACAATTATCATTGTTTATTTTATATCTTTAATACTTCTTTTCTGTTATAATTCAAGGAATGTTTTCTTATATCGTTTTATGCGTGTAATCAAGAAAATAAAATAAGAGAAAGAGAAAAGAATCTAAAGATTTGAGTTACGTGTTCTATGAATAAGCAAGTGTCAATAAAATCTCAGTTATTTGCGAGAGAGTGACACATTTGCTATCCAAAGACTAACTTAACCGAAGAATAAACGAAGAAAATAGTTTTCGCCGGTGGTGGACAAAGTCGAAAACGTCATTAGAATTCTATAACAATCGACGGATAGTTGATACAAAATGTTTATAATCATGACAAAATTTTGTATATATATATTATGCGTATACCTGTGTCGAGAGAACTCAATCGTTTCCTGTTATTTTTATGTGGTCGAAGTTAATTCGACCAATAGCGAATGTCCTTGTAAAAATAAATCAAAAAAAAAAAAAAGAAAAATCTGACGTTCGCGATGAACGTATAACTTTGCTCTTTCTTTTTCATATCTCTCCTCGAATCTTTATAAGAGCTCGTTCGTATCCATGCAATTAAAGCGTTGACTCTTAGCGCACTTTTTTCTCTCTTTTCTTTTTTCTTTCTCTTTTTCCTTTATTTATTTATTTTTTTTTCATTTTGCAGCGACAAACGAGAGCCGACGCTCCGCTGATTGGACTCATTCGGTGAATTATTTTTAACCGACATCGTCGAGAGGATAATGATACTTCGCGTTGGATTTAATCGCGTACCTTCGATTTTCACGTTTCTTCCAAAGAAGAAAGAATAAGTGCGTTCCCGTTGATCCTTCCTAAACATGAATAAGTGTCGAGATGTTCGAGGAACGTGATTTAACAAATTACTATTATTATACTTATAAATTATAGAATCTGTGAAGCTCTCGTTCGATGAGAATGGATGAGAGTCACGTTGACCTCGTTAACGTGTTAATTAATTTATCGATGGTTTGAACATACCGCATTTCGATTGTCCCTCCGTGGTGTACTACTACATGGTCAAGTTAATGATCTTCTTATTGTATAAATTTATATAATATATTATTTCTCTTTTGTTTATAGATTTTTTTTGTAAATAGTCGAACGATATGATTCGACGACGTTAACGTTGTAATGATTATAAGAAAAGCGATAAAATTTTACCAGAAGACATATCGTATAACATGCAAATATTTACGGAATATAAACGTGAGAAGAAAAAAAATAAAAGAAAAAAAAACATTCATGCATAGAACTTTCTCTCTCTCTTTCTCTCTCTCTCTCTCTCTCTCTCTCTTTCTCCGACGTGAATTTTGGATCACGACTGACTTTCCACCGTTACTGATTCCATTTGAAACTTTATGATGCAACGGGATAATTTCTGTGCGTGCATACAGCATAAAATGAAGTTCCTGAAAAGAGAAGTTACACAAGATGTAAGAATGATTTATGTCACCTAAAATAAATTCATAATTTCTTTTTTGTTCTTTCTTTTTTCTTTTCACTTTTTTTTTCTTCGTTTCTTTCTTTTTCATGAGATAAAACATTTCCAAGAAATCGTCATATTTTAGTAATGGTATAAATGAAAGAAAAACATAGAAAACAACAAGTCGAGTTGACATTTCGTTAAAATCTATTCATAAACGATGAACGAACCAGAGCATTTATGAAATGCAAAATTATTCCGAATATTGGAAATAACGCATTGACATTTAAGTTATCTACATATTTCGTCAATCTGTATTGTCACTCTAACTCTCTCTCTCTCTCTCTCTCTCTCTCTCTCCCTCTCACTCTCTCTCCCTCTCACTCTCTCTCCCTCTCTCTCTCTCTCCCTCTCTCTCTCTCTCTCTCCCTCTCACTCTCTTTCTCTCTCTCTCTCTTCTCTTATAACTATTTGAAAAAATTACTTTTTTATCGGGCACAATATAGTTCTAAAAATAAAGAACATGAATATTATCATATTCACAAACGTTCATACATGTATTATATCGCAAAAAGAGAACTTTTCTCATTATCTCGAATTATACCTATAATTAATTAATCTGACTAAAGAGAGAGTAAAATTATACAAAAAAATGGTCTAACTTTCGTTTCCTATTTATTTATTTTTTTTACAAGCACACTTCGTTGCTCTGTAAGAAAAAATACTCGTAACTCGCTAATTATTATAAACATTCAATAGGCAGAAAACATAAGCTTTCACTCGGATCGCACATGTCAATTTTTTTCATTTGAAATTATTTACGATTATGACATCACGAATGTACGACGAAATATTTTTAGTCGAAAATCTGGATTTTAATCTTTCGTAATACGTTTTATATCTAAGAAAAATCATAGTTTTTTATATTTTTCCCTGAATTTTTATTTCTGTTTTTATACACACACACAAGTTCTTATATACGATGCTAGATTTCTATCGTTGAATATATTTATTTTTATAAAGAAAACAATGAAGCCAATAATTACACGTATCTCTTTATCAACCCTATCAGTTCCATTTTCAGTCATCGTACATTTCTATCCGAAAGAAACACTTTAAAAATCGTAGATCTGACACTTTCTGAACGAAATCATAAAATATTTTCTTATTATTATTATGAAGCAGTTCACGAGAACATGCATATATAACATCGTAATCATCGAATCGCCGAATCTTTATTCAAAGCATGTTTTAAAAGAAAATCCAAAGCGACTGAAGAAGGTAGAGAAAGAAAGAGAGAGAGAGAGAGAGAGAGCCATTACACACCGTTAGGCGAATATTCATGGTGTTTGGCTTTCGTGTTTAGAATTATTTTTAGGATTGACGAAATTTCTCGTGTAAAATTTAATCATAAACGAAGTTTACATAAGGGTTGTAGTAGCACAAGCATTCGAGGACTCTCGAGTAGCTTGCTACGCTGCTCATGTAGAATAAACGGGGCGAAAATGAGAGGAAGAAAGACAGAAGAGAAAAAGGATGACTTCGATATTCTATCGAGAAAGAGAGATGGAGGAGGGATGGGAGAGGGTGAAATGGGGGAGTCGATTGATACCATCGATGGTATTACAACACCGTAAGAGAAGCGTTTGTTGTGAGAGCTTGTGTTTCTCGCTACGGGCCGGTCGCTCGTGTAATCGTTCTGAAAGCGAGTTTGTCCAAGAGACTTCGATTTTAAAGTTGACGGTCCAGGATTTTCTAACAAAAGAGGCATCATCCTGGATTTCTCTTTTTTTTTCTTTTTCTGAAGCGTCTCTCACTTTATTAAGTAGCTATAGTTTAAGCATTTATTCACTTTCGCCAACATCATATTTTATTATATTGCTTATTATTTTATAAATTAATTAATATACCCCGTTCGTATCACACGTTTCTCATGTTGTTCCTATTATTAAAGAAAAATGAATTACATTAATTATTATAACGTAACATTTGTTAACACTATTTATCTTTCTTTTTAAAACATATTATGTTTCACATAGTATATTCTAACGAAAATATAAAATTTTTTAATAAAAGATTGTTAATATGTCATTCTAAAAAATGTCATGCCTCGTTCGACATAGGAGTGCAATACAATACGAAGGAGTAAACTATATAAAAATAAATTATTATAAACAATAATTTTTATTAATGAACCACATATGTCTGATGTGTCATCAGATATGTTTCAACGTATCAAATAATTAATAATAATTGTTCTTTTGTTTAGTTCACGACCAAGTGGGAGAATATTGAATATTATAGACATAGAGTTGGTACAATCGTTGAATTGGAAAGATCGAAAAAAAAATATTTAGGTACTCGGATGAATCTCTAGGTTGCAATGTTATTTTTTTTCAACGTATCTCTCGAAAGAATATATTCTCTCCTGAGATACAAATAGCAAAGGGATATATGTGCATATGTTCACCAATATTTCAGTGATTCGACAAAGGTCAAAGAAAAATAAAAGGAGAAGAAATAATTCATCCGTATGCTTATATAGATCTCTAGTTCGCATTGTTCGCAAGTTCGCGTTGATATTTACATAGTCTGTATGTGTAACGAGAACGATGCGTGCAAAGGGATAGTATGAAGGTCTTGCACAATACGTGTTTCCCTGATTCACCCACGCCTATCATCAGAAAAGAACATGGACTATGTTCTCATTAACTAGTCTCGAGAAAATGGTGTCGAGTTCGATTTTTCGTTTCTTTCCTTTTCCTTTCTTTTTTTTCAATGAACCATCGTCCAACGTTCCCTGGAAAAATAGTTGCACTTCGATTCAATGTACAAAAAAGAAAAAGAAGAAAGAAAAGATGCCAATCGATTGTAGCTCTAAAATATGTATGCGTACTATCTATTTACCTTTCTCTAACAAGGCTTACCAGAGATAACGAAAGTTAAATCGTATCGTTCAAGTATATTTATTTTATAATTATTTTATTTTAATCCTACCGCATTGCCGGTATTTTAACTTTAATTTCAAATTATCTGGGTAAGTAAGAGCTAATGCGAAGGATCTTAACGCGAGAAAAGAAGTTCATTGCTTCCAGGCTCGATAAAGAATCCCATGTCGGCTTGTAAATGTGAGATACGACCGTCCAAAATATTCAAATTTTACCCGTTATCGTTTTAATTTTCTTCGTTACTTACACTTTGATAATTAAATGTAAAAAATTGTTTGAATCTTTGATCATTTCTTAAATTCATTTTTATCTAAACATTACGTATGATACGTATATTGGTTTACTTTTAACAATTAATTTAAATAACATTTAATTAACTATTTGGCAATTTCATTTATTTTATCTTACATTTCAATGAATTATATTGAATTAAAGAAATTTTTTAATTCTTTCATTTTTCCTGAATTAATATTCTAGGGAAAAAATTTGCTTTCTCTCTTTCTCTCTCTCTCTCTCTCTCTCTCTCTCTCTCTTTCTCATTAGGGATGAATCAAGCGGACTGTTAAATCCGAACATAATTCGATTATCACGGATTCCTTTCCGTGCGAACGAAGAACACCGTGTAGGCAGAGAATAGAGCGTGACTTTATAGCGAAACATAAAGCAAGGTTAGACGGTAGAACTCTGATAAATACGTTTGTGACTTCGGAGCAGCAAGTAAATCGCACGTGTGCCGTTTTAGCGGCATACATTGAATAGCGATGGGGGAGTTTCGACCGAATCAAATTTCCAGAATATCAGAAACGTAGGTAGAGAGAGAGAGAAAGAGAGAGAGAGAGAGAGAGAGAGAGGACCGTCGAGGGTGGAATATTCGTATGCAATTTCGGCTGCTTGTCTTCTGCATATCTACCAACGCATAAATGCATATACCAACACGATATTTGTTCGAATAATTAACAAACTCTTTCTAACTAAATGAAACTTCAAGGTGAGAAAAAGAAAAAGTTGAGACATGTAAGGAACGGTAGAACTCGTAAGTAATAATTATATGTAGTTTCATCGAAAAACCAAATTATTTTTCTGTTATACAGATAATAAAGGACATGAACCCGCGAAACGACGAAGTGACATGAGAGATGGCTGATATAATTAACCCTAGGATATAGCCAAGATAATTACATATCATCTCGATTAACGAGATATATTACATTAATGGTCGACCTATGAGGAACGAAAAGCGGCTACGCAAACAATTCAGATACAACGTCGTTCCCGATCTCGTAATGGCGAGTTAATTTTGTTAACGATTTTCGCTAGAGCAGTGGCCCAGATTAAACTGCGAATCCTTTAGTACGATTTAATCGGATACAATTATTTAAAAAGAAAAGTAGAGAGAGAGAAAGAGAGAGAGAGAAAGAGAGAGAGAGAAAGAGAGAGAGAGAAAGAGAGAGAGAGAAAGTATCACATAATACAATATACTAAGAGCATGTATATGTATATCTGTCTCTCTTTATTCTTTTTTTTTTATTTTGTTTTTTAATCTTCTTCCTGTACCAAGAACACATTTGTCAAATTATAATCACCCCCATCTGGGAAACGTTGAACAAATATACCATTTTATAGCTCGGCAAGATTTAAAAACACTCTCGTAGAGCATCACTACAATTCATTGCTCCTTTTTCGAGTAAACGGCAATCAATCTTATCGTTCGCTTATGTTTTCCCTACTGACCAGGCAGCAGAAATTAGGAATGATCTTTATCTATAGTACTTAACTCTCTGTCTCTCGAGTACGTACGTAGAGGCTGGGGTTAGGTATTTTATACTTATCGGACAAGTGGTCGATCAGAGGAAACGATTTGTAACAAAAAGTGCTCGTAAGTGATCGCAAAGCAAGCATTTTTACGATCTTAACAAAGAAATCGACGAGAGACAAGTTAGTCGTTCGTGGTTTTATTCGTTTAAGGCGAGTGATTACATTGTAACATGCTTTTAAGTTTTATTTAAGTATTGAGCAAATTATGACATATGTACGATATATGTGTGTTATATATAATTTACGTCACATATGAATACATATAGATGATAAAGATATAAGTACATGTAGCAATATAGTTATATATAAATGAAGTCTCCTTGACTCTATATATTATGTGCGTGTGTGTGTGTGTACCTACAAAACTAAAAGTAGAAGAGTGCCCAAGCTGTTTCTCATGTGCTTGTATCTTACTATATCTGAGTGACAGAAAATAGCTTACATATTTATCGAACAAGTGAGCTTTACCTTTACCGTCAGCGAGGTCATCTCATCTTCCGGTCGTAGGGTTAAATGTCACTCAGCTTATAAGGCTCCCTCATTAACGAACATAGCCAACGAAATTTTTTCCATAATTCTAACATTACATTTTAACTCTATGAAAGCTTAGATAAAAGAGAAAATCGATAGAATCGTTCAGATTAACCACCTGTAGGAAAAATCTATCAAAAAAGATTTAAAAACTGTAAAAAAAAGAAAGAGAAAACTAACGTTAATTTATTAAGTTATTTTCATTTGTCGGACTTGGTAGTTCCGCGTTAGACAATGATAATAAAACATTTAATAAATCAAGCTTATTTTTTGCTAAAATATCTGCTCAATATTTATTCAAATTTCTTTCGGATTTTCGTTATTCTCATTTTTGTGAAAAAAGCTCATTCCGAAAAAACTTTCTATTTATTCACGCGTTACTCTAATCGACTTGGAAAGTTATTAAAAAAGTTCGATACCGACTTTCTTTTTGTTTTATTTTTCATTCTTGTTTGAGTCGTTCGATATTTCATAGAGAATTCAATGAACTCAGAAACATCTTAGCTTTATTTTCATACACTTTTCACTTAACCTTCTACATTAGACGTTCTCTTTTTTCTATTCTTTTTTCTTTGTTATTTTTTTATAGCAAGGAAGTGAGATTCCTTCTTTATAGGTTATAGCACGCGTCGACGAACGATTACTGGGAAGACGCATTTTGCAATCGTTGGCCTATATTCGTAGAAGGGTTCTTATTAACACAATAGATACACTTAATGCAAAAAGCAAGAAGTAGTTTTAAAAAATTATTTTTAATCTAAAAAGTATTTTTCTAATTTTTATATATATACACATATTGAGTGTAATATTTATTAATAATACTTGAAAAATGATATGTATGTGATAGATAAAATATCTAAGAGTGATTGTTTAATTTCTTTAATTTTTAATTATCTTATTTAAATAACAATAGCAAATTTCTATTAAATCCGAGAAATCTGTCGATTGGATCGATAGATCAATCGATTTTTAAGCTTAAGTGCAAAAAATCGAACTTCAATCAGTCCAACGTCAAACATACATATCCATAACCTATTTTCACAATCTACTGTTCAAACCTTAACACGCATCCTTCTGATCTTAACAGCGATCCTCATAACCACGTTCCAAAAAATTTTATACTAATCAAGCAAAGGATGTTCCTCGAAGGACGCTCAAAAAGATGGCATCTCATAGAGAGGTCAGTTGATGGAAGTTACAAACTTTTGTCGGAGAGAGTCAATTAAATATGTCGATGGACCAACAAAAGGTGGAGGTGACTCATTCCGAGGAAAAAGAGAACGGCGATTGTGAGGAAGAGATCAGGTGGTTGGACAATTATGAAAGACAATTAAGAGCAGAGGCGACAGAGAATTTAAAGAGAGAAGACTTCTTGAATTACTTCAGGTATATCCAAAGGAACTATTGTCGTGAAATCAGCAGCGACGACGATTACAGAAGCAGCTCCATTAGAGAATTTGAGAATGTCAGACGTTCAGTTAAAGGTGTTAAGGGAAAAAGGATGAAATCGCGAGCTAAGCAAGGTTTCGGGTCACGACACAGAAAGGCAAGACCTAAAAGGAAAAAAAACGAGGACCATAGCGAGCCCTGTTGTCCATTCGAAAGGACAGACGTTGACAGCTACATCCAGCCATTTTCTGGTTATCCATGCGTGAACAAATCGCATCGTCCTAAAGTGACATATCCAGGTTCGAGATTAATTAAACGTCATTCTAGTCGTCTGGTTTTTCCAAAATCGTCTAGTCGATATATAAAAAGGGATTTGACAAGAGACTATCCAGGTAATATAGATATCAAGGTTATTCACGACTGGCCTGATACTGGAACTGATCAACGAGTTCCAAGATCGAAAGACAAGGTATATCGTTTAGAGACTCGAAGAATAGTTCAGAGGGACAGTTTCGAGGAGAGTTTGAGAAAACGATCGACCGATTCAATTTACATAAATCCACGCTTCGACCCGAACCTCAATCACGAGGAAACAGCAGCGGTAAACAGTAGAAAGGAGTTGGAGGTCCATCGTTACGTCGATAAAATGAACGAAAGCTCGTTTCAGAAAAGATTGAGCGGCGGTAGTAATTTCAGTGGTTCAACCAATAACCAATATTGTCCTCGGCTCAACGGACCCTGTTCTTGCGAAGAGGAAACAAACAAATCGAAAAATTTCAACTGCGAGAAAGACGTACTGTCGTCGTCTAAGAAAAACGAAGAGAAAAAAATTTGCGAGAAGAACTTCGATTGGATTTTTAAAGATCCACCGTGTACCAAGTCCAAGTCACGATATCCTTCCTCTCGAAGTTTTACCAGTCTCTCTTCTACACGATCGACCAAGGGAGTTACCTTTGATAAAAACTTGACAGAAATGCCAATAATTTCCGAAAAGACATCTTGTCAAATTCCAAGGTCATCTAGAAAAAGCAATAAATCGTCTTTCATTGAAAAAAAAGTACATTACGAGCCAAAATGTATAAAAACGAGCGATCTTAGAAAAGACAAAGAAGATTTATGTTATATCTGTGAGAACGAAAAAATTGATAATATGAGAAATCGAAAGCTGTGCAAGTTGGTACGGAGTAAAGAGGGAAAAGTATTAATGAAATGTTGCTGCTCCGACAACGAACAGGAAAACAATACGAAATGTAATGACTGCTGCTGTTGTCCTGAAAATCGTAAGCAGTTCCAGGCTAGTCAAAAATGCGATATTTCGACGACCTATGAGAAATACCTAGCGGATAAGGATTACTTACATACAAGCTCTCTTCCAAGTAACAATTTTCGAATCGATTCGCCAGATAAACCTGTAGAATATATCAACAAAAGGAAGGAGGATTTATCCCTAAAAACACCGTTTCTTGATCACTGGAGGAAATGTAACGAACGTTTGAAGGAAGTTAGCGAGGATTACGAGAAATTGTCTAGCAATTTAAAGACCATGCAAGATATCTACTGTTGTCATGATAAAACTAGAAGGAAAACCGACGGATGTTATCTGTTTGGAAAAGATTCGTCCTCCGTTGAGCCAAGAGTTTTACCAAAAAGATCGATTGACGTTCGTTCTTCTTTCCGACCAAACGAAATCGAAGAAAACGATGATTGCCATTGTAGAGAGTTCTTTCGTGAAACCTTACCATCTAGCTATCCGTACGATCGTTGTAAAAGATCCATGAAACGACACGAAAGGAGACATGATACGAAGTCGAAGAAAAAACTTGAAAAGGATTCGATTAGGAAGCTCGAGGGCTTTTGTGATAGGGTCAAAACTATGAATCGATCTTTTGATAATAGGGAAGGAAATCTAGAGAGCAAAGCTTCGAATGAGAATCGTGTATACCAGGAATGTCGGTACGACAGTGAAACGAGCGTTCAAGAATTATGGAGACCTATCGAAATGAATAATATTTCAAGAAAGGAGTGGCCAGGTAATTCAGTTGATCTTAGGATCGTCAAGCCAAAAAATAGTTCTGGTAAAACAAGTCTCGAGAAGATTTTAATATATCCACCCGATGATGTAACTGGACCACCATTGACGCTCTTCAAGAATTCCTCAAATATCAGCTGTAAGGTTAAGGGTAACGAGGATAATGGTTACAGGTACAACGTTACCTACGTTCAAAAATTCATTAGTCCCATTTGGCGACCGGAGGTCGAATGTCCAGGTAACAAGATTCATCATAGTAGGGATGAATGTGATTGTTCGTCGGATTATGGCTGATATTTTTGTCATTTTTATCACGTTCTTTGTCCTATGAAGGATATGAGAATTATTTTATATCGATCCTAACTATGTGATGACGCGCATAACATCGGAAGATGTATCGATCAGAAGCGAGAACTTGATCGGAAATATCGAATGAATTAGATCTTGAATTGTAATTGATAGTAGATTTAATTCATTTTGGAATTTTAAGCTTTTCTGATAATTTTTAAATATACCATTTGTGATATCTTTACAATGTCTTTTAATTTCCTACATAATTTTACGTTTCATTTGATCGGTCGAGTAAGGGTCCTATCGGTCTAAATATTTAATTTGCAATTAAATCTAGAAGATAATTTTGCAAGGATATCGAACGAAATAAAAAATATTGAAATGAAACATATTAAAAAATATTATACGGTGAACTTCCAAACCTTCTTCTTGTTCTTTTCTTTTTTATGTTTTTCTTCTTTATCTCTAATAATTAACTGGAGAAATAATGATTAGCTATCGAATTGATTTAGATTCACGATTTGTTTGAACTTAAATTACATCTCAATTTAACACCTCTGTTTGACAAGAAAGATCATGAGAATAATTACTTTAGTATAAACGAAATGTGACGCACTTAAAAGCTTTGTTACTGACTTTAAACGCATTTAACTTATTTCATTAAACCTTAAGGATACGTTCTTCGAAATCTCAACTTTCTCACTTTCTCCCACTTATCATTCTCCCATTTACATATATGAGCCTCCGTGATTGTTTCAGGAATATAATAACGACATAGAGAACGTTATCTAAATACTTAAAGGGGATGTTTCAAACCGTTAGGAAAATCATGAGTTTTACTTTACGTGACAAAAATTCGTTTATAAATTTTCGGAATATACAATATAAACATAACCAAGATTGTAACCTGCCTTTGTTAAAAATAAAAAATAATAATAAGTTGAAAATATGAAATAAAATTATAACATGCGAGATTTTATTTTTGATAAGAACAAATAATCGCTTCTGAAATCTTTCGAAATGATATCTAACGGTTGATTTTTCTTCCTTTTTTCTTAATTATTCTACGATTTGAATCTATATACATATATAGATAATATATATACATATATATATATACATATATATATATATATATATATATATATATATATATATATATATATATATATATATATTGTTGTCATACAAGCTCATTATACTTCGAATAATATTGCGAGTTTTAGTACTTGAATTTCACAAGTGATAATAATAATAATTATTGTATAAATTAATTTTAATTAATTAATTAAATAAAATTGTTATTTAGAATACAAAACTTCGTAGAATTACGATTTCTATGTAATATAGAAACGAGTATCGACGCACACGTATGATTCAAAAACACGTTACTCGAAACGTCCTTGAAAGAATCGATCTTGCGGAGGAACTAGAAAAAAGGTAAACATTCGCGAAGCTGTGCTTACTACGATCCCTGCCTTATTTTCTTACAAGATTTCTGTCTTCGAATAGGACATCAGGGATACGTATTCTCCTTCTTTATAACTTTATTTCTTTCCGAAGAAAAAGCAAAGCAAATCTGATACGATCAATTTTTCCTTTATATTTCTAATTAATTTATTATTACGAATGAATAGTGTAATGTTATTACAATTAGAAATTGGTCAATTGACAATTAATGGTCAATTATCCGCGAACTTCGAAACATTTTTTTGATCTTTTTTTATTTCAACAAATGGGACTGGTAAAAAAATGATATGCCCATTATTATAATAATTGATTGCAATCAATAAATTTTCGATAACGAATTGTTATCGTGCATTATTAATATATTTTTCCGTTCGTTCGTTTTTAACGAGAAATTGTAGTGTAGTCGAGTAGAAAAAATAAAAAAACATAGGAACACTAGCAGCCCGAATATCATTCGTTATCACTTCGGTAGAGAAGAAGAGAATAAAAAAGAAAAAAAATAGAAGAAGAAAACTAAAAACGAAACAAAAAACAGCAAATTCAAAGCAGTACGTGAACAACATCAAACGTATACGTCATCGCACGATCTACATTCACGAACGATATTAAAAACTTTCCGAGTGAGGAAGGTACAATAAGAAAATATCGAACGACTAGTTGACGTCGTCCTCGGCTGGTTAAAGTGATCGTGAATATTATTTAACCGTTAATTAATTTCCACGATTCGTCTAGCTTGTCGTAATTACTGCGATAAATATCATAACGATAATACAAAAGAAGAAAGAAAGAAAAAATAAAGAAGTCTAAACAATTTCTTCAATCGAAGTGTGTAAATGAAAATTAAATAAAATAAAATACATTATATAAAATTACTAACACTAAATAAATAATAATGTAATATATTACAAATTATAATTATATTTATATATATATATATATATATATATATATATATATATATATTTATAAGGAAGAGGGAACGTTTAAAAGGAAGAGGGAAAAAAGATCTGGGAACAAAACGACATTATCGATCAATGTATTAGAAAGCTTTCAAAGAAAAAATGAAAAAAAGAAAATAACACATTCATCCCTCGGATTTTTTTCGCCTTGTATTTTCGTCTAACTCACGAGATAAACGAATAAGTGTTGCTTTTTACGTACATAAATGCGCATTCAATTTACGACCTTTTAAAAGAAAAACCGCAGGTAAAATAAAGTATACACGCAAGCGTATGTAAGCACTGTCGTCATGAATTTTTCTTTTTTGCTTTTTTTCTTTTCTTTTTTTTCCACCCAGTACATCGTAAATACGTTCTATTGTACATCGTCAACGAAATAGTGATAAAAGCTTCAATACGTTTGAAGTTCCAACGATGCGTAATCAATATTCTTGATTTTTCAGTAAATAAGACACGCGTACAAACGTTGCTCGGCAATTGATCGTGGAAATCATTATTAAACGTAGCTTATTTCCTCTTTGAGTGTGGGCGTTCCAACAAAACTCGATTTCGTTGGGATCCTTTGTTATTATCTGAGTAATATCCTGTGTGAGTATTTTATAAATGTAATAAAAAAAATTGCCAAATATTTATTTGGTAAAATCGATGTATCAAAGTGTTTAAATTTGTTTTAACATCATGAGCGCATGTGTGTGTGTGCATATTTGCATTATATATATATATATATATATATATATATATATATATATATATATATATATATATATATAAAATCGACATAAATTTTCATAAACTCTTAATAAAGCAACTTTAATAAATTTGTCTTAACTAATCATCGATGTATTGATTCAACGAAAGTAAGAAGGAATCATTTAAAAAGAGAATAATTAATTCTTTTTATAATATAACTAAAACGTTTCATTGTTAAATTATCCTTGTATCTACTATATTTTTAAATAGCTGTCTATCAACTTAACGCGAATATATTGACACTACGAAAATGAGGAAGAATTTAAAAATCAAGTCATCGTTATTGTATTCTTATATATATATATATATATATATATATATATATATATATATATATATATATATATATATATAACACACACACACAAAATTATATATATTATAAAATTAACAGAACGTATCATTTTAACCTGATAATTTTCATATCTTTATCTGAACTAATTGTAAATGAACTGTCTCAACAAAAGTGAAAAGAAGCCTTTAAAGAAACGAGTCATTGTTCTTTTTTTACTTTTTCCTTTGTCTCTCTCTTTTATTTTCTTTTTAATTTCTTTACTTCGTTCAAAAAAGTAAGGAGAACAGAATTTCTCTCGGCTAACTCAAGGCGCCCATACTCTCCAATTAAACTTTTATAAAAGATAAGTTAGAATAGTATATACACATATACATACATATATAATATTATATATATTTGTTATATTGTACATATATACCAAGCTAATAGTAATCACGGAGTACAAAACTCGTTGTTCTTAGATCCTTTTTAGATCTATGATGATCAGAATAATGACAACTACGAAGAAAGAGAGAGAAGTAAGAGAGAGATTCGTGAGTTAATTTACAATTATCAATACGAAACTTTACATCAATTTCGATGGTCACTGAAGTATTTCTTCGAGTTTTTAAACTTTATTTCTTACGAGTAATTATTTGTGATTGAGATAAAAGAAACATTAATGACTAACGATTTAGAAAAATTTTAATAATAAGTTTATTTAATCAATTATAATTTAAATATTATTAATTCACGAATAACAGTAGAAATATTGAAGAAAAATTTAAATAAATACATAATCTAAATCATTCTGATATATTAATAATTTATATAATTTAACTAAAATAATTTTATCTCCGATAAAGATATATCAAGGAAACGTTGACGAAAAATTTTGTGAAAGGATACTTAAATTATCGCGAGTAATAGGTTCAAGTAGTTCGTGATAAAAGAAGAAAAAGAAAAAGAAAGATAAAAGAACAGCTGATCGGATTTAAATTCTCGTTGTTCTACAATAAATTCAAGCAACCTTCAGGAATTGGAATGAGAAAAGGATAAGAGTGGGAAAAGGGGGAGATGTAAAATCCTACGCGTATGTCCATCCTGAAACTGGGAATAGGTCGAACGAGGATAGAATCGACAGTGATAGATATATACGCGTACCATTGTAAAAATAAAAGTATGCTTGCTCTGTCCCAACGGGATAAAATATATCTACGCGTAAATACATTTACGTGTTACGTTCGAGAACAAGAAAATCGTCCCTAACGGGACATATTTCTATGAAATCTTACTTTCCAATCGAGTATAAGTAATATTTTTTCAACAAAAACATAAAAGTAAAATTTTTTGTTTTCTACCTTTTTCTGTTTTTGTTATATATATATATATATATATTGTATTTTAAATATTATTAAATATTAATAAACTAACGTTATTAAAATTTAACGTTTTAATAATATTTAATATTAAATACTAAATATTAAATAAAATATTAAATCAACTATTCGTAATCAGATAGCAAGAAAATGATTTTTTTTATACCACTTAAAAATCATTATTATACTTCTCTGAATCGATCATTTAAATGCTTTAAAAATGTCCTGGAAGCATTTACGAATAATGGTGTAACAAAGACAGATCGTTTCTTGTTACAAACTTGATTAGATTTTATTTATATAGAAATTATAATCAGAACTCGCGTGCTGCTTAAGACGTATTCGTCATTCATAAGAACAGACAGATTATGATGAAGAAACAAATTCTGATATCCTGTCCGTATTTCCCGCGAGAGAAAAGATTTTCTGATGGTGATATATCTGAATTTTCTTTCTTTTTTTGTACTCTTTTTTTTCTTTCTTTTTCTTTGTATTTTTAGGACAAAAGAAAGTAATTCGTAAAGAATTTCAAAAACGTTTAATATTATCTTTGAATTATTATATAATATTAAATTGTTATATACTATATAATAATTTAGGTTTGATTTTTTTAATATTACATATTTAAATAAACGAAAACAGTATTTATATTGAAAATTTTCAAGTAAAAAGATTATTACCGTTTATTTAAATATATCATATAATACTAACAAATTCTTACATTATTTATTGACCTATCCAATAAATACAAGAAAGGAAAAAAAGATCCGATCTTTGTCAAAAGTTTTTTATGCGTCCCGTTGAGTTGCAAATGCAAAGAAAACAATAGATAATTGGAAGTGAGAAGAAAGAAACAATTGGGATTATTTCTTCTTTTTCTTTCTTTCTTTTTCCTTCTTTTTATACTCTTCCGACCACTCTCGTTAAAGAGGAACAATCCTAAACTTTCCATACGACTAGTAGCTATTTTAAATCGAGCACCAGGACATTAATATTCGTAAACGAGAAGAACTCTATGGAAGTCATAAAACAGCAGGAACAAAATTCGCACATAGTAGAAAGAACAAGTTGTTTGCAAGTTCTTGCATGTTTTGACGAGTCTATTAAACGAGACGCTTCATTATTAATAAACTACAATTTCTGTATGTCTTTGAAATCATCCCTTATTTTTAATAGGAGAAATAAATTACTCGTAGGATTCTAGTTTATTTAATGTAAACAATTTCTTTAAATTTTTATATAGTTTATTTTTTCTTTATATTTGTATAGTGTTTATTTAAAGAAAAAAAATAAACTTAGTTAATCTTCAAAAAATTCGTAAGTTAATCATATAAAAGTGATCCTTCTTTCTTTTTTCAAAACGATCTCCAGTTTAGAATTAAAAAATTATTGTCAAAAAACTAAATGTTTTCTTTTTTCTCTGAATAAAGCTACCGTATTACATTGATGTTTTTGAAGTGTTACGGTTGAATCCATAAACGACAAGATCTCGATAATGCAGAGTAATTAACGAAAATAACGTGGCAGTAACGTTACTGAATTGCATTGGAAGTCAAGTCGACGATTATCCATCGATTTGAATGTCACCAAAAATTGGTTGTACTCGAAATGGTTCTCCTTTTTTATTTTTCTTCTTCTTTTTCCTTTTCTTTTTTTTTTTTTTACAACGCGATAATGACGAACAATTTACTATTATTTACATACGTGGGTGTGAAACATACAAAGCGATTAATCGAACATGATTTTTTATCTCACGCCTATATAATTTACTAAAGAAAATTATTTTATTGATTATGTAATATACTGCTCTCTTAATTCTCAATTCTTAAAATTGGAAAATAAATAAAGATAAATTGTATTACGTTCGTCTAATTAATATTGAAAGTATTGCTTATACAAGGGTTAAATTTGTTAACGAATAAATGCAATAAATCACATTTCAAACAGGTATTTATCTTAAATAGTAAAAAATTAACATTAAATTTTTTAAATGGTTAAAAATCAAATTAATGACATCGTTTAAAACTACCTGATTTCCACATACAGATTTTAACAAATATTATTATAATTTACATCTTGCAATAAGTTGTCAAAAGAAATTTGTCAAATCGATTGTGTTTATTGCAAGAGCTCGTCGAGATCATACGAACGTATACACTATAATCATTGAAGTTTTATAATTCCGATCAGATATCATATATCAAAGCTCAGCTCATCGGCAATAATATCGAATTTCCTTTGTATTTTTTTCTTCACTGGAAAGATTCTTTGTATAAAAAATGTAAGAATAAATTAAAAAAAAGAAGACCTCGCAAAAAATTATCAAGAAGCAACGTGACGTGCAGAACGTATCAACCCATATTTCTATTGAAAGTATTAAAGGACAAATAAGTAAAAAAAGAAAAAGGAAAAAAAATAATCATTATTTTTTAGACATATCGAGTCCTCGGTATGTATTAGAAAAATTGTCCTCAGCGTTTACAAATGACACAGTTATTTATATTTTACAAGGAAACGTCAAATGATTCACCCTCTACAAGTATACATCTCGCTATTTTATAATAAGGAACAGCACGTATTTTCGAGGACAACGACCGAAGGAAAATGAGAAACTTCAAGAGTCTGCGTCTCCTTGACGGAAAACATCTAATCCTGAAATTTTACAATTTCCTGGGTCGAGGACTCGGAGGAAAAAAAAGTAATCTAGTTTATAGTGATTGTCCTGTAGTTTGTATTGCGTTAAATCTTGCGTAATCACGGACGATTCCAGTGTTATTTTCGCATCGGCGGACATGCCGTCGAATTTAAATACATATTTGTCAACTGTCGTGATATTTTGAAGCATAAAAACGCAAAAGCTTAAGAAAAAGACAAAAAAAAAGAAGAATAAAGGAAAAAAAGAACATTCGTATGGTTCTCAATATTGCGACTAATAACTTGCTCTTATTACTGTGTGATCGATCAACCATATCTAAATAATTTCAAGGAATTTATTTTATGTATATCGTTCTTAACGTATCCTACGTGAAAACTTGACCAAATTCATTCAGGTGGTAGTTTCCCAGGTATTAGAATGTTGTCCTATATAGAAAAAGAATTGATTTCTCAGATAATAGGGGGAAATAACAAAAAAGCGATGTAAGATTAGCCCGAAGGAATTGCAATGGAAACAAAGTTCATCGTGAATAAAATCGGACGAGAGGAGGATGAAACGAAAAGATAAAGAAGAAAAAGAAAAAGATAGAAATAGAAAGAGAGAGAGAGAGGAGAGAGATAAAAAAAAATGAATGGAAAAATACTCAACTCCGCTTTTTCTCCTTTGTTGTGAACCTCAAACGAATATGCACGTTTCATTCGAAACTGTTGGAAAAGCTTTAAAGCGGAAGAAGTTGCTTCGGGGTATGATGCCACCTCTCCGGTCTCTCACTATTTTTTTCTCTTTCTTCCGTGGACTTTAAAGACTAACTATCTCGTTCTGTTTTTAATTTTTGTATCTCTTATCTTGCAATTTTTGTTATTAAAACGTCTACTCTGAGGATGACTCTGTTGGGCGTGACCGGCACTTGGATTCAGTTAAAAATATTTTCACAATTATTCTTTCATCAATTGTCAATTGGAAACATTAAAAAAGTAAAGTTTAATGTAAAGAAAAAAATGTAAGATAGATATAATTTTCTTTTTTTTTACTTTTCTCAAAAAAGAAAGAAAAACAGAAGAAGAAAAAGAAAACAAATATCACAAAAGTAATCAATTAATTGTTTAGTGTAATTTTATTTATTATACTTCATACTTTTGTTTAGATTTTCATAAGTGTAATTATCAAGGAAATCGAACGAATATCTTCTTCATCTTCTTCGCACTTGATTTATGCTATAAAGAATGTTTCGAACGACACTGAATAAAAGGTATAGGTGTGATGTGTAAATTAATTACGTGGGTAGCCACAATATCCCTGTGATGGTTTAATAAAGCGTGTTATCTATGCGTATCGGTAGCTTAGAAGAACTCGATGGCTTGTCAGATTTACGATGGAGATCATAATTTACAAGCGATTTATAATTGTTAGAAGGAGAGATTAGATTTATTCACCTCGCTTTAATGAAAACTTCCATGGAAATACAACGTGCTTTAAAATCAACATTATATAGTTTAACCTTTAACCTTTAAGTTATCTATCACAGATAAAATTTCGTACAATACGAATTTTGTTTCAACATCATTAAATGTTATTTGTAACTATAGCAAACAATAAAGTCTCTCTTCCCTTCGTATAATATTGAATAATAATGAAACATTTAATTGCATTCGTTTGATACTATTGATTTTTTAAATAAAAACCGAATTAAAATTTATCTCATCATAGCATTAACGTGATTTCCTTTGATAATAGCTTTTAAAGTTTGAAACAATGATTGAAAACAAAGGTTGAGAAATTGAAAGGTAATTCGACAATCCTATTTTCTTTTTCCTCTCACAAACAAACATCGAACTAACAATCCGTGGCTCGTTGTTTGATCATACTGATACGTTGCTTGAATTTTCAAATCCTATTGGTCAAATTTTACTGCATCTATTGTCCTATCATGCATTATATCATTCTTATTTCTTTGTACCTTACATACTCATTTTCTTACTATAGATACATACAAATATCACCTTTTGATAGATTCTTTTATTTTCTTTTTCTAGAAAATAACAAATCAGTTTTGCTAATTGTAAGTAATATATCGAATTTATGTTTATAAAAGGAACATAAACAAAACTAGTAAAAAATTAAAAGCGAAAGAAGAGTCGATGAACTTATCTAGAATCCTATAATAATCCAAAAATAATTAATTAGAAAACAGTAAAAGATAAAGAATTATAATAAATGCAGGTTAACTCAGAAATGGAGAAAAAATTATGCAGCATAGACAACAGTTAAAGTATCCATAACCAACGTTTTAATTGTTCAATCTTTTCATTAAAGTAAATTTTCAAAATTTTCATTCTCGAAAAACGACACATCTTTGAATTTCGAAAAGCAAAATGAAAAAACATATAAATCCCTATCACTTAAAGAATATTATACTACAATAATTTGTCAATCAATTCCAAAGAAATTTCCTAAATTTTAATTTATTGACAAATAACAATTATTTTAGTAATCATTTAAAAAAAAATAATTTAATTATATAATATATATAATGAAATTATATATTATACTATATTATTATATTATATTATTTATATATTATATTATGTTATTCTATATAATTACATATTCTATATAATTATCTTTTATAATTTGATTATATTTAATTATATATTATTTATTTAATTTTTAATTAATTTTTAAATCGTGTTTATTAATGTTGCATTAACGCAAATACCGAATACTTAGAATAAAATAATACAAAATAAAAAAATTACGTTTGGCAACATTACCCGGTAGTTCGAGTAATACAGATTAAATTCGAACGATTTGAATTTCTGAATAAATAAATCTTTTCGTACGAATCGAAACTCGTGTTTATAAATCAGAATGATTTTAATCGAAAGTCGTATATCGAAACGTACGTCGATTCATTAAGGGTTACTTGTCAGGATCTCGTCAGATCCCTGTGGGGACAACGACTGTCGCAGTTGCTCACGTTGGAAACTCGATTCTCAGTCATAACTGCTTGATTCTAATTTAGCGGCTCCTTCTGCAATTTCACGGCGCAAATTAAATTATAAAACTAGAACATCCTGGAGCGCAGGACGCTACACTTACTTTTTACTTAAAATTTTTTTTTCTTCTTCTTCCTTTTTCCCCTTCTTTTTTCTTTCTTTTCTGTTCTCTTTTTTTTTTTTAAATTTCCTACAGTAATACTATTCACCAACAATATCCTTTTAACACTCATATTTTTTTAAAAGCTTTGAAAAAGTTTACTCCTTTATTGAGAACGAATCAAAGCTACCATATGCACGAATAAAAGGGAAGAAAGAAAAGGGAAAGGAATAAAAAGAAACTTCTTTCGCTCTTTCTCTCTCTCTCTCTCTCTCTCCTCTCTTTCTTCCTCTGCCTCTCTCTCTCCCTCTCTCTTCCTTTGTTTCTCTCTTTCTCTCTCTGTTTCTTCTTCTGTTATTTTCTTTTTCTTTCTTTTCCTTTTTTTAGTCTCAGTCATGGACATCCTATTTACGTTTTTAGATCCTGACAAAAGCAATTTGATTTGTGACGTTGACCAGGATTAATATTTATCATATTTATTATTTATAAACATCGTCGCGAATGAAACTCTCGCAATTGAACGGATCACTTATCACTGCGTATAAAGAGAGAGAGAGAGAGAGAGAGAGAGAGAGAGAGAGAGAGAGAGAGAGAGAGAGAGAGACAAAGAGAGAGAAGAAAAAGAAAGAGAGAGACAGAAAGATAGAGAGCGTGCAAGAGTGTCAGTGCTTGCGAGAAATGCGTAAAAGTATTACCGATGTTACCATATATGATTTATGCACGACATTCTCTTCGCGATATAACGTACATAGTAGACTAAGCAGTATCTATCTACAACGATTACATTGTAACTCTATTTTCTATGCATGGTCGCCTAAAACCAATTTCCTCGAGCAGCTTTGCCGTTGTGAAAAGGTTATAAGTGTGTTGCCTCTCTTGTTTGTTACTAACAAATAATGATATTAATAATTATAATAATAATAAGGATTATACAAACACCTGCGCATACACACATACACACACGCCCGCGCACATACAAGTACATATGTTTCAATCTAGTAATTAAAGTTTCAGTTTATCATAGAGCTTGCCAAAAATTAACGATATGCAATAAAGTACCTTTGCAAATTACATTTGCTAATTATTATTGTCTTTCCCGAATAGTAGTAGCATATTTTTTTTGACGTTAAACGCTAGCAGTATTCTCTTTTATTAACAATTTTATACTCGTTACTTTTTTTCAATAACAAACGATAAAGAGAAAGAAAGAGAGAGAAAGGAGAAAAGGAGAAAAAATGATTGAAATAAAATATAATTAAAAAATTACAAATGATGGCGGATGGATTAAAATTAAAATTTATTTATTTGTGTTCTATATTATAGCGTGTGTGTGTGTAATATATTATATTATATATCTTACTTATATACTATTATATGTATGTTTTCATGTACTATTATTTAGTTTAAAAATAATTGTAAAAAAGATGATATTCTTAGCTATTAGTATCATAAGAATTTGAAACAACAAATGCGAAACGGACTAACTACCGGTTTTGTATTTTCGAGAAAACGAGAGAGGATATAGTGACAACGGGCTTTTGACAAAAAAAAATATTTTAACGACCCTTTTTTCCATCGACTTTTTAGACATAACCGCTGGAACTGTCACACACAATCACTATAAAATGAAAAGTATCCTCTCGCTGTAAATTTTAATAAAAATGAAATATATTTTTTAATTTTTACCTTATTGTCAGATATTTTTAGACAATTTTGGATAATTTTAAATGTATATATGTACATTTTTTTTACTATATCAATAATTTGACTAAAGTGCTTTAAATTAATTATTCGAATATTAAAAAATACTGTAAACCGAACTTATTGTATCAAAATTTTATAGAAAACTTATTATTAAACCGAAATGTGAAAATTTATTATAGGTATATGACTTCAAAAGAATGAGATATTTTTAAAATGGCACACTTACATTTTAGTACAAACATTTTAATATTAAAATATGGTATATAGATATAGTTCCAAATAGATAAAAGCGAAATAAGTGAAACTAATGCTTAATATATTTATTATATATTACTTAATGTATTTATATATATAATTAAAAATGGAGGGTAGGATACCGAAAAATGTGTCTTAAATGTGAAAAAATACTCATATATATGTTAAATCGAATGCAGAAAACGGTCGAGTTGATCTTTACATGATGTATAACAAAGCTGTGTATACACATTACACGCATTGAAAAAAACGAGCACGTTCGTACTGGTTTGCGTGAGGAAGATTGTATTAAATAAATGATGAACCGTATGTTCTCTTTTCCTTTCCCTCTCTCTCTCTCTCTCTCTCTTTCTCTCTTTCTCTTTTGTTTTCCCTTTACAGCGAAACGATAAATAATATGTCATTTAAATATAGGGTAATTGATTAACGGTGACAATGTCAATCGATACCTCGATTGGTGTAACAATATAACATAATTGCGAGATTGAGTTACACGATCGATAATATTTCACTTACACTCATACCAATGAAAGCTAGAAGTTAATAAAATTTTATTTTAACTTTTAACGCTTAAAATGTTGTTTTAACGTTAACCTCTACAAGGCGTGGAACCTGCAGAATTACATTCTAGTATATCTATATTTGTTAATTCTTATTTCACTTTTCCATCATGGACTTCATTTTTAATCTATCTCAAGGGATTAATATTTTCTAAAAATATAAATTATTATTTCTTAATGTAGTTATACTATAATGATTACAATATATGCATACGTATATATACTTTTTATTTAGACACCAAAAATGATTGTTATACAGAGTTAAATATTTTTTTATTTCATTTTACGACATATAACATTTTTCGTATATGGAAAAAAAAATTACGAAAAAAGAACAGGAAATGCTCTTTTTGTAAATGCTATTCTGTTTTTTGTAATTTTTATTCTTTATAATCGCTTCTATTTAATCTCGAACGTGACAATCTAATGACAATCTGATAATTTAATTAATAATTAATCAGGAGAAAATTCCGTAAGGACATAAATATATGATTTCATATGAGGAACATACGTCTGAGTTGCTTCTAAAGACCGATCGATAAATCGTAAAATCGAATCATGTGAAAGAGAAAAGGAAAAACGTAAACGTATGCCATTCCTATGTCTCTTCCTTAAGCACGTCAAATACATTCTCTCTCTCTCTCTCTCTCTCTCTCTCTCTCTCTCTCTCTCTCTCTCTCTCTCTCTCTCTCTCTCTCTCTCTCTCTCTCATACACACATATGTATGCATGTACACACATACATACCCACCCAATAACCGACGATTCCTAAGAGAGAATCACCCAAGTCTCTACGTAATACTCGTAAATTATATAGCCGTATTGCATCCTCGATCGGCGATTTCAACTTCTCGTAATATCATAGAGTGAGAAAGTCAAACGAACTGTGTTTTTCTTTGTTTCTCTATCTTTTTCTCTCGTTCGAACGATAGATTCCGTTTATAAAAGGCAAGAATATTACTCGTAGTCGCGAACGTTTATAAATCGAAGATAATACGATGCATCAAAGAGAAATCGATGCGTACAATTTACGAGAGACTCTTATCTTCATACCTTCCAACCTTCGATTTTTCTATTCTATTTTATTTTTCTTATATCTTTTTTTCCTTTTTCTATCATCACAGATATCATCTCTTTTTCGTTTTCTTTATTCCATTCTTTTCTTTCTTTTTTTCTTTTTGTAATCGTCCATAATATATTTATCAATATCCAGAATTTCGAAGATTAACGGTCCTCGATAATGTCACGTAACCAGTAAAATAAAAAGAAATTTCGTTCGAGATCGTAAAGTAATTTACAATCGTAATGACATCTTTATTTCAACCGAGAGAAAAAGATTCTTATACACGTCGCATCGTAATATAAAAACGTATACCATCTTGTGGCTTTCGTCAAATTCGATTAAATTCTTTTCAGTTTTTTACGCGATGGTATAACCGGAATATTTAATGGAGTTGGCGAATTGTTAACAACAGTAACGTAGCTTTTTATGATTCTGACCAAACGATTAAAAAAAGAAAGCCAAAGACAGAAAGAGAGAGAAGAGAGAGAGAGAGAGAGAGAGAGAGAGAGAGAGAGAGAGAGAGTGAGAGGCAGAGAGAGAGAGAGAGAGAGAGAGAGAGAGAGAGAGAGAGAGAGAAATAAAGAAGAAAAAATAAGTTTGATATCCGATGGTAAATTATTTTTCTGTTACTATTCGATTTCTTTTGATTTATAGTGAAAGCGGGATATTATATACTATAAATAGAATATTCTCTTTGCATTGGAAATATCGTTAGAAAAACAATATGAAATTATTTTTAAAAATAATCAAATAAGTCATTTTCCACTAAACATTTCGCTGTATCTAAGTACTTGTTTCAATCTCTTTTGTGGTATATCTTTATCTTCTATATTTTTTTTCTTTTATCATTATCATTATTATTCGCAAGTATATATAATCGGACTTCTGGATTTAGTTCGAATCCTATAACGCATTTCCCGGCATTGTGTTCTCGTTGAATTGTGACGCATAAGGGCAGCACATCTCTGGCGAAATTCGTTTTCGCATAAATTTACATTTCTCTCTTTCTCTCTCTTTCTCTCTCTCTCTCTTTCTCTCTCTCTCTCTCTCTCTCTCTCTCTCTCTCTCTCTCTCTCTCTCTCTCTCTCTCTCTCTCTCTCTCTCTCTTTCTCTATATTATCCTCGACAACCAAAACCTTTCGATAGCGCGCCTACGCTCCGATTACATACGTAATAGCACATTTTTCCTATCGATTTTAGTCTATTTTCTTTATTTTCTTTTTTTTTCCTTTTCTTTTCTTCTTTTTCTCTTTCGGTTGTGCTCCAGTACGCCATTAAAGTCAAGAGAGGAAGAGAGAAAAAAGGAAAAAAATTTCACGTCCGATTGCCTACACTCAAGTTGGCCGTTTTTTAATCAAAACCGAGATTATTTTACGAAATCAATAAAAGTTCCTTCTAAGAAATAGGTAATGAACAAAGAAATTAATCTAGAGTTAATTGATAGATTTACGAAGCCTCTTTTATTTTCTTAATTATTTTGAAATTTTTCATAGTAAAAATAAAAGAACATTTGTCTAAATCAAGGGACGTATTCAAATATTTGAAACGTGGTTGAAATGTTTGAAGCATTTCCTTTACGAAACACGGCACCGCGTAATCCAAGCCGATCAATTGACAGAGAGAGAGAGAGAGAGAGAGAGAGAGAGAGAGAGAGAGAGAAATTTAAATACTCCACTAAAGAGAATCCATCAGTGGATTTTCTATCTTGCACTTTCTCTCTTTCTCTTTTTTCTTTAATAAGTGTGTTTCTTAGATTCTTTCTTCAAAAATTGATGATAATTATGTAAAAAATGAGTCCTTTTAAAGAGCCTTCATTAAAGATAAAGATAAGAGAATAAATCTGTATCACGCGGGAAACAATGATAAATGAGAGCAAATATATAATACATGAGGGGAAGAGAGAGATAGGGAGAGAGAGAGAGAGAGATGAAAAGCAATCACGGGATTACAATTTGTGATCAGTGGTATCAAAAAATAATAATAAATTTATCTCACGTGGTGCACCTTGATAGGAAATCTTATCTTGCATTTATCGTACAACACGTGAACTCATGAACGAGTTTAATACATCGGTGTATCACAGGGATCATCAACGTGTGAACTCGCGAACGAGTTTAATACATTGGCGAAGTCCATTAAAACTGATTTAATCAACGTTTGCGGTAACGCATACGAAGCCTCCCGTTCTTACTATTATGAGATTCCTATCCAATCCTACAGGATCAATAATTACTTTTGTGTTAGATACTCGTCAAATGTTTCAAGTATTATAAATTCTCCAAGTTGTTTTAATAAACTTAGCAGCATACACATGATTCACGGCTGTGTTCTATTTCATAAATGAATTATTATTAATAGAATTAGAATGATAGTTATTTTATCTGTAAATATTTTATGTAATTGATGTTACACAAATATATATTAGTAGATATATTTTATATTATGAAGCAAGTATTAAAAACGTTCGTAGGTTATTTAAAATAAAATACATGTTCTTGTTAGGGATTAAAGAGATATCATGTAATTTTTGCTTTTCTAAATAGCGAACACATTACTTTATTGTAAATAGTGAAATTCTTTTATTATTGTCATTTAAAATCGCATTTCTTTTATTACACGTAACCTTTTCGAAGCTATTCTATTAGCGTATTTAGAAGGTTGATTACACCCATATTATAAACGATTACCAACCAATTACCGTTTGGATTGGTTGCTGGTTAGTAGCAATGAGAAAACTTGGCTCCTGCTTACTACGATTACTGGTTAAGAGCCTAGAAATTGTATTTACCTACAGAGGTTGAGCTTGGGTCTGGCCTTAATCTATGATTTCCTACGTAAATTTCTAACGAACTTCCAATTAGTATTCCCCTCGTTTTATCGCAAAATGTAGTATCCCCCTCTAATTACTGCAATAAAAAAAAGGAAAAAGAATAAAAGATCGATATGTATGTATACGTAGATTGATAAAAAGAGAAAGAAAGAAAAAGAAACAAGAGAAAGGTTGAAACAGTTCGAAAAAGTTCAAATATGCATTCGATGGTCTTAAAATTTCATTCCCGAACGAATAGATATTTATATCTCTTTTTTCGCATATATACTTACACGAATACATACTTATATACGTAGATAAATACAGAATAAAATGATTTAAAAATTTTTAACATACTTAATTCAAAACGTTACAATACATAAGGTATATCTATTCTGAAATAAATCAATTAAATCACGAATGGAGATATATGCAAGTACGTAAATGAAATACAAATTGCAACTCGTTCGATAATTTTTCTAATTAGAATTCAATACATTTTCTGAAGTTGTTTCGAGAAAAGAGAGAGAAAGAATCAGACGTGATTTTTTGGTATATGCATATGTATGTACACGTGTTATCCCTCAACACCTTTGTCTTTATTTATTTTTCAAAGGGTCCTCGAATACGTCAACTATTTCTCTCGTTGGTTTCACAAAAGCCAGTGATATTTCATCTTCTACCGCGTTGAAATCTCTTCGTGCCAACCATTTCAAGAGACGACTTCCGCCATTTTTTACATTGGATTAGGACCTTCTAAACGGTCAGCAATTTTCTGATATAAAAAGCACGTTTTGTTATATGGCATTTAATGTTATCACATATGAGTTGCCTTACCGATTTAACGTAGGATTTATTTTTCACTTCATTCGAGTCGTTTTTCATTTTTAAGGTGGTTTCTCTTATGCTTCTGTTTTCTTCTTTTTTTTCTTTTGCACGATGAATATAAAAGTTATAAGGATAATCGTATAATGAAGTTGAAAAAGTATTTTTATAATATATTCGAATAAATTATTTCATAATTTCTTTTATCAAAATATTTAACCAAACCTCGATCGATATAGTGATCTAGCACCTTTCATAACTTTTTGTAAATAAAAGAAACGTGTGAATATATATCGCAACACTTTTAATATATCGAAAATATATTTTTAAATCCTTTAAATGTCACAAAAGAAATTTTAAACGGAATTTAAATAAAGTCTGCAAAATTGAATGTCAATCATCGGAGACCACGATGCTATTCATACGTGTTAAATGATAGAATCATGATGAAAATAATGAAATCATGAAGTTAATACTATTCTTAATCGCTTGTTTGCATTTGCACATGTGTGTATGTGTATAAAAATATATAGATTTTCTTTAAACCAATGACGCAATACTGTAAAATGGGAGATACGTATGTTTTTTATGACTAGAGAATTGAAAGTACATATGTATATATACATATGTAAATGCGCGCACGCACGCACGCACGCACGCACGCACGCACACACACACACACACACACACACACACACACACACACACACACACACACAGAGAGAGAGAGAGAGAGAGAGAGAGAGAGAAAGAAGAAAGAAATGCGCGAGCTTCCTTGAATAACCCAAGCTGCACTCTTTAAATTAAAATTCTTTAAAGCTTCACTAAAGAAAACTTTATTCTATGCGCGAAGAGATTCGTGAATCATCTCCATATAATCACGACTGAATAATTCGAGTTTTCTCGTTTACTTTTAATTCGAATCGAACCAACGAACGAACGAAATTACTCGCATTTTAACGAATTCTGTCGAAGTTCTTAGGAAAATATTAATGGTCAAATAGGATCTTTAAAAAAAAGACTCATTTTAAAATATCGAACTTTATGTGAGAAATAGCATTTGATAAAGTACATTACTTTTTGAGCGTGTCAATGCTTTTTGTCGAAAGTATATTAGACTCGAGCATTTCGAAAGTGTATTAACCAATAAATTTCAACGTGGCTTTTAGTTCTTTTGTTTCTTTCTTATTAATTTTAAAAATAAAAAGATTCTATTTTTTTACAAGTAAATCACGTTATATCATAGATCGAAACAAAATATTACATTTATGTGAATCGAATATTTTCCATTAAAATTACATGTTTCACTTAATTGTTATAAATATATTCGATGGAATTGTTGAGAAAAAAAATTTCTTTCCATTTTATTTTTTTATATTTGTTCTCTTATATATCTTCAATTCATTTTACGTATCGCATAACGATACCCGATAATATAAAATGAGATGTTTTCGTGATTGGACGAAGCTTTATATTTCCGAATGATGCATTAGGATATTCAGATTCCCTTTGTGAAATCTCTTTCTTTCGTGCGAATCCATCGTACGTCATACTTCCCTCTTTGCCAGAATGATTTATGAAATTGGTGTGTGAACCCTTCGAAGATCTTCCCTCTTTAGCCCTACGTACATCTCTCTCAATGTTTCGCTCTCAAGTGTGTTAACACATTACACGAAAGCACACTAAACGCATATAACTTATTACCAACGATTTTTAAACATTTCTCCAGTGATCAATCGAAATGATAAATACGAATTTCCATTGAATGTGGAATATTCAAGAATAATGTAATAAGTTCATTATTACCGTATTCGATAACTTTCTATAAAAAATCGCCTCGCTTTTTATTATTCCTCCCAATTTAAAAAAAAAAAAAAAGAAAAGAAGAAATAAATAGCTTACCATATTACTTCTCAATTCAATTAAAAGAAAAAAAAAAGAAAAAAGGACAAAAAATAGCGTATCATAGTACTTCTGTCAAAGAACGTTTACGTAATTAATCCTATATTTGGAAAAATAAAAAAATAAAAAATATTATACCTATCACTCATTACTTACTTAAAGTAAATATTATACAATAGAGATAATAGAGTATATTATATTTCTTTAATTTTATTTACGAACTTTTAATTAATAAATGAATGAATAAGTGATATAGTAATTAATGAATGAATAAATGAATTAAATATCGTTCCAGATACGTTACATTGCACGATGAACAAATCGTGAAACATTTAGAAGGTACACTTAAGGATTAATAAAAATAATTAATAATAAGATAAAAACACGGACTTAGAAGAAAAGCAAAAAAGAAAATATCGAAATGCATTGAGTTATGAAGTAGTCCGTGCATATGTCGACTCGTACTACTCCGTCGTCGATTTATCGATTCTGGTTCTACAGGACGGTGTATGTGAACATACGAACTTACGAACGAACGAACGTACGAACGTATGAACGTATGAACGAACATATGAATGAACGAAGCAACGAGTCAACGTATGTTATATCTTTAAAAATATCAAATCTGACATTCGTCAGTTCTTCTTTCTAGCTTGCTACTTATACTTGCACACATAACAGCTTTAATACGAATGGAGAAAGAAAGACGACAAGGCGTTCAACAAGTGCACTATTATAGTATCGCGTGTTCTCTCTCATTGTTTCTAATGTTTAGTCTACGATCGTATACGTTTTCGAAGTTACAATAAGTAACGTTTTTCATAATGAAAATGTTGTGTCTTTTTTAATAAATCGAATTGTTACGTTAATGTGTTATGGAAAATATGAAACAAAGCTATTAAATTTATT
The DNA here is from genome assembly GCA_911387935.1 of Dolichovespula saxonica. Classification (NCBI taxonomy): domain Eukaryota; kingdom Metazoa; phylum Arthropoda; class Insecta; order Hymenoptera; family Vespidae; genus Dolichovespula; species Dolichovespula saxonica. The sequence goes on from OU426998.1 coordinate 9,359,077, forward strand.
TCCCTTTTTTCTTGAGTATAATTGTTTATAAGAGAAAGCAAATTTCAATATTAAAGTTGAAATAGAATTATAATAGAAGTACTTAGGCACTTACGCTTACTTTCTAACTTTTTGAGTTTATAATGAAAAATTATTAAATAGAAACGATGACATACTTAGAAAATCTCAAATATGCGTCTTACTTTTCGAAAATGTGTATTAGAACAAAAGAAATATCATAGTGAATTAGTTCGTCCTGTATTCTCGACTATCGACTAAAGTTATAAATAATAGATATTAGAAAATAAAATAAAGTGAAATACGAAACGAAAGTTAATACGAAACGCGAGATGATTAACGACGAATCAGAAAGGAAACTTTGCGAATAACGTAATTTTTTTATTTGAAAAAGAGATCTCCTTTCTTAATTCATTAAACAACAAAGCTTCTTTACGAAAGTTTCATGTCTAATTTTACAGAACTCATGGGAAAAGGGAGAAGACGAATAAAAAAACGAACAGTGTTACATATGACAAGTAATACGAGTCGATGTTGTCTCAAAATAATACGATCTCGAGGCGATCATCGAGACTGCTTTACAATTATCGTTTTTTTCTTTTCCGTTGATGTTGATGTCATCGCTTGCCAACTAACTTGCTATGTCCTTTTCCCTCGAGAGAAAAAAACTTTAGTCGTTGACGTTAATAAAATTATCGTTGAACATTTATTTAGCTCGAAAATTCAATAAAAATTTCCCTTGGATAGAAAAAAGACAGAAATAAAGATATCTGAGTTAATTGGGAGAATATCCCGGCATTAACTACATTACAAGATAAGATAACATTAGACCAAGAAGATATTTTTTTCTTCAGTGTTCAGAAAAAGTAAAAAAAGAAATATCTGACCGAAAGTAAAGCATGCCACCAGAGGTTCTCGTATTTCTTGAAAAGTATATACGAATGTTCTTGAGACATGCACGAAGAATGGAAAATATACTCAGTGTACCTTGACATCAAGAACGAATAGAATTTATTCTGTTTCACTTGTCTTTGCAGACCAACCTGCTGGCATTCTTTTCTTTTTCTTTTTTCTTCTTTTTGTAAACAGGACCAACGTTACATTACGTTAATAGTTACGTTAAAATATTGAAAGAGGTTGTATATCTTCCTGCAGGATGAAATATGAAATATAAATATAAATTTAGGTACAATGTGATTGGTTTGAGTTCTTTATCTAAACCGAACAACAAATAGCTTAATCTATTGATGAAATATAAAAATGATTAGATAATTAACGTCATTTGTTTTTGTTTATTCAAAAACTATATTCCTTATTAAAATATATGATCTTTTTGTAAATTAATATCAATAGAAACTAAAACGTTTTCACATCTTGGTACAATGAAAATTTGAAAAGGATTGCATTTCGATTGATAACTTTGCAGACATGATTCAAATATAATTCTTTAAAATGAAATCTACTGTTTTTTGCTTTTTATTTATTTATTTCTTATCTTTTTTCATTTTCTCATGTATCCTATGTCTAATCTCGTAGAAACTTTGTTTAAAGTACACCCTATAGTATTAAGTATTATTTGAAGTAAAAATAAGAAAAACGAACATTTTTTCAAGCGAAAACCTCACGTGCTATCGCAAATAAACGGTTTACAATTAGTAAGTAAAAGAGGTGCAGAACTAAAAGTAGTGGTAATGGTTGTGGTCTGTATCTTATTGTTGGGAGAAAGAAAAGCAAGACCGTATATGAGAGAAAGATAAATATCGTTTCGTCTGATGCTTTGTAGGTCGTACGGCAAATACAACGATCGACTGGTGCATATATGTAAATGACGAAAAAAGTCCGTCAATTTGAAACAAAGAAGTATTTTCGAAGAGAAGTATTCTTATTTTCTATATAAAAAGATAAATTGTGGATATATATAAATTAAAGATGAGTACATACAAATTTTCTTTTGTTTTGATATATGTCAACGAGTTATATATTTTTTTATTTTTCATCATATATAGTAAAATAAAATTGTAAATCATTTAAAATAATGACTTATGATTTTATTATTATTATTATATATATAACAACAATTTATAAATAATTTACTGAAAAATAATTGTTTTAAAAAATATCGAACGAAGTTAAGTATTAGTTTTTCAAAGGCACACGCCGTTAGTACTCGATTCATTATTGATCATTTCAGAACTCGTAGACAAAGAATGAAATACAATTGTAGCCAATGAAAAGAACGACTTCTAGTAGAAAATCCATTTTTCTACGACACGACACGAACGATCATTTGAATCGTCACGAACGATCAGCAGCAACTGATGTTAGCGAGCAAATGCTAATAATCAACTAATCCTGATATTAGCCGGCTTTTTATTCGTTAGACGTCTTTATCGAAACGAACTTGCGTCAGAAATGAAAAAAAAATGAAAGATGCATAATAAGAGAAAGAGAGAATAAACGTAAAAGGCAAAAGAACTCGTTGATCCATGAAAATACGAAACATTCCGATATTCGTTCTAGAGTAAAGATTTTACACAACGATGAATTTCTGATCACCTATCGTGAATAATCCAGAGATGAGAAGAATGTAAAAAAAGAAAAAGACAAGAATGTATGCTTCATTTTTTCGGTGTTACATTTAATAAAGAACTTTTGTCAATAATTTAAAAAAATAGAACCATCAACAAATAACTAGCACATCAGCAAGTTGACCGAATAAAATTCAATCTAAAGTTATTAATCATAGTTAACAAAAAATTAATTTCCAATAAATATTTTACATAATATCAAATAATTCATATAATAATTAAAAAGTATTCATTCATTTCTCATAAAAATCATTCGTTTTAAATGATTCGTAGTACATTTTTATCAAAAGAAAAAGAGATTAAAAAAGAGAGGAACGTTTACGGATAATGATTAAATATAGACTATAATCTTAATAAAAGTGTATCGATCTATAAGACCGGTTCTTTTTATTTCTAATTATCTAGCTCGTTTCTACAAGTTACCTCTAATTGTTCTCTAAAAATTCCTTTTATCAGTATGCCATTCTTCATGTAAATGAAAAAATTGAAAAATTTAAATTACAAGACGAAAAAGAGAGAGAGAGAGAGAGAGAGAGAGAGAGAGAGAGAGAGAGAGAGAGAGAGAGAGAGAGAGAGAGGAATAGAGAACAACAACTAAAAAATGAAAGATATAAAAAACTTAATTAAATCATTGTTAATTGAAAAATACGATTTTATTCTACTTTTCTTTTTTCATAAGAAATTATAAAGAGTCCTTTTGTTCCTTTTAATTTTCCTTTTTTTTATTCTTATTTTCTTATTTAATAAATCGACAGCATTATACTTCGAAAATATTTTCGTCGTTGACTTTTCAGATCCTGAAAGAAAAGTTGATTGGAGAAACACGAGTTTACATGGCCGCTGGTGGATAGAAGGTGGGACGATTAATTTCGAACGCGGACTGGATAGGAGAAAGTTATACTCGGTTGAAGCGTTGACATACATAAATTTATTGCAATATCATCCGTGCGACTAACTGAAAACATTCTTACCATGGAGGTGGCAACGAAACCATCGGCCAACCACCAACTGTGTGAGTATGACATGTCCTTCCCCACTCTCTTTCTCTCTCTCTCTCTCTTTTCGATCGAGTTAGTTACGCTGTTTCTCGGAACAATAAGAACAATGGTTAAAAGTTTGACAACACTGGACTATCTATCAAACAGCTTGAAATCTGGAGGTTAAATTACTTTGGGAAACCTAACGAAAACTTTCACATGAGATACTCATATGAGATCTTTAGGTCAATGTCATACGTAGAAAATTGGAAACGTTTTCTATCCATCATTTTAATCGTGATTCAATAAATTTATAGAATTAATAATATCGATCGCAATTTTTACATTTCAGCAAGCCGTTAACTCAATACATTTTTGTGTACCCCAATTTCATTATTTCTGAATTGATTAGAAGAATAATTAAAGAGTAAGGCTACAGGGGTTAATAAATAAGTTATATTCAATCAAGATGAAAAATTTAAAAATCTGTCAATGCAATAACTATTTGTAGAAATTAGATTTCTACAAATTTTTCTTTCATTATATCTAATTTGATTGCAAAAATAATTAAATAATAAGGCTACAGGGGTTAGTAAGTAAATTATATTCGATGAAAATGAAAAATTAATTGGTGGAATCAATATTTCTACAAAAATTAGATTTCTTCAAATTTTTCTGCCATTATTTCTAATTCCATTAGAAGAATAATTAAAGAGTAAGGTTATATGGGGTTAATGAAAAAGTTATATTTTATCAAAGTGAAAAATTGAAAAATCTGCTGGTGCAATTAATATTTACAGAAATTAGATTTAGTTCTTAACGATGATTTTCCTTTACGCTTTAATCAAAAATAAGCATACCGTTATCGGTAAGATCAACAATTGCGATTTTAGTTAACCATCGTCTGTCTCTCTTTTCGTTGCTCCTACTTTCTGATACCGTTGGAGTGCCTGTTGCTTCACCGCGATTCGATCGATTATCCGGTCGGAAGCCGAAGCTTTCCGTGATACCGTTAAAATCGCGTTTTAACGGATGATAAAACTTGTTATTATATAATGGACGTGCTTAATGTTTTTTTATAATTTATTTAATGTAACAAACACCGTTTATTTAAAATCATTCCAACAGCGATAATATTTGAGGAAATATGCGACAATTTGCTTTCGCACTTTTATTAAGATATTAAATAATCCAATTTCGTACTCATTTCGACGATTCATTTCGTCGAATAAACTTTATTTCGATCGTTTCATCGAGGCTAGTGCCGCGATATTTCGTTCTTTCGCAGGTCGAGTATTTTCTTATTTTTCCCTATTTACTTCAAAGAAGTAAGGAATTTTCATTTCATTTACGCGTAATCATTTTTCAGGTCAAAATATTTTTTGTATTCTTTTACTTTTTTTCGTTTTCTTGTCGAACTCGACCCAAAAAAAAGCTTATGTTACGAAAACAAAATTTATATATACATTCTTAACATCGAACGATGTTACCAAAAACAGATAATTTTTTCTGATAGTCGATCTTGCAATAAACAATGTTTAAACGTGTTAACGATGCTATAAATCCGATAATTATTCTATTACGTTCACTCATTATAGATATATAGTATTTATCTATAATAATGGAACAAATACGATTCAATCGAATACGAATATAAGATCGCACTGATCGTTAACACTAAATTTGTTGTAAGCCAACCGATTCATTTAATTATACGATAATGTATATTATAATAACGTTCATCGGTTGACCCGATCTCGGCACACTCTACTGAATTTTTCTTTACACCTTTTTAACGCCCCCAATCAATATTTTTGTCATAACGTTTCTACACTAACAATTGAATCTCTTTTTTTGTTTTCTTTCTACTTTTTACTTTTTCCTCTCTTAAATTTTATTTAACCGTTCAAAAAAATGGTTCATTTTAATACAACGATAAGAAAAATATAAACAATTATGTTTACCTTTCGACGTTAAAAGATAGAAAAAGCGAAAGTCGTTCGTTGAAGTTTACTTCCTTCCTTCCTTCCTTCTCTCAAATATTTTCACGAAGAATCCTGTCCTCTTCTTCTCCGACTAAACTCAATAAAAATGACGATGACTATAACGATGTACCTTTCGTCAAGAGTACGAAGATGTCCCGTTCGTGGTCCTCGAAGTTAAGACGAGCTCGACCCGACGGACAGTGTTGAACTGACGCTCCGCGTGCTTCAACCTATACATAGGATGGTGGCGCGGTGACGTCACCAAGACGAACCAATCAGAACTTTGAGTTGTGGAAGATGAGGGTGGGAGGTCGAGTAGCCGTGTTACGTTCTTTCTCACCCCTTATTTCCTTACTCCTTCGTGTAACTTCGACTTTCAGAATACTCGCAGTACCTGAGTACACCTGGATGACTGTCGTCATTTTCCTCCTCTTCTTACCTCTCCCGTTCACTCCTCCATATGATAATACGAACAATCGAACTTTCAACATTTTCTATTTCCCATCACTGACGTCGTCTATCTATGACGTCTATTTTCGAATTCACGATAAAAAATTTATACGTTTCGTTATCAATCGTAATTTAGCATTTTTCTTCGAAACATTGATCAATTGGGATTCCAATAAAAAAATATTAATTCTGGGAATTCAATAAAATTCCAAGAAATATTCATCATTGCATTTTTTGAAGATTATAATGCAATAAATAAAATTTACTCTCTTTCTCTCTCTCTCTCTCTCTCTCTCTCTCTCTCTCTCTCTCTCTCTCCCTCTTTCTTTCCCTCTCTCTCTCCCTCTCTCTCTTTCTCTCCTTCTCTCTGGTCCTAACAAGAGATATGTATCAATGGGTGCCATGTTTTTACGTATGATTTTCCCGTAAAAAGGGAAAAGCATTCGGGAAAAAAAAAGAAGAGGTGGCAAAAAACGGAACAATAAGCACGACTCGTGTTATATTCGTCATAGCAATTTGTTCGACCATTAGGATCTTGATATCGCGTTGAAAAAAATTTGTCAAGTGGCCCTGAATTTACGCCTATCAAGTAATGTATATATTACGTGTATGTTTGCATAATTCATTTGACATTACAACGTTCTCGCATTAACGAACACGCTTAAGCCGGTTGTTCGGTGTATCTATACCCAAAGATAAAAACTTGCTGTTAAAACATGAGAATATCGTGATGGAAAAAAAGTGCGAATATAAAAATCATGCTTACTTTTGTTATTTGATTCTTTTCAATGAAAAACAAAGGGAACGTGGTTTTGACTTCTCAACAAAAAAAAACTTATTATCTCTCTCTCTCTCTCTCTCTCTCTCTCTCTCTCTCTCTCTCTCTCTTTCTCTCACATCAATTTCCATGAAACAAAAGAATATTTAAAAAAAAAAAACAAATGAAAATCATCCTTTTTCTCTAAGTTTATGTATTTTTCTTCCATTTTATTTAAGATTATTATAAACTTTTATTATTTAGGAAAATATTGTTTTAGATGTTTCGTTTAATCCTCCTTACATGTCATATATGTTAACTATCAAAGTTACTCATTCATATATTTATACTTTTCGTTATTACACTTCATTTTATCATTGCAATATTAATCGTTAGTTTATATCGGAAAGTTATTTTTTGCTAAACGTATAAGTTATATATACTGTATACTTTAGATCATATAATTTTTATCTTAAACATGAACAACAAAAATTATATTCTAAAGAGTTAAATCATAATATATATATTAGAATATAGAACACACACACATACATATAATTCAATTGAATCAAAATTGTTCTTGTTAACAAAATGGAAACGCAATTAAATTTCTCGTATTGATAATTGTAAAAGATTCAACTGTAATAGTCTTAGAAATGGCAGAAAGTTTTCAAAATGACGTTTCGAAGAAATTACTTTCGTCGTGAGCCGACGTAAAGAGTTTTTATCGACAATTCTTTGCGAAGAACCTCGATTCCTCACGGATTTCTCTTTAGAAAATGTATCACGAAGGACGAAGCAAGAGTAAATGAAAGAGAAAAAGAGAGAGAGAGAGAGAGAGAGAGAGAGAGAGAGAGAGAGAGAGATAGAAAAAAAAGAGAGAGAGAAGAGTAGAAAAAAGATAGAAAATGGTCTTAGTTTCACAGTCGATCCGCCACAGTCGCGCACCGTTACCATCGTCCAAGAAAGAAAATGGTCTCAAGCGAGTACTATTAGTTCTCTTTCTTTCTCTTTTTGTCCCTCTCTTTTTCCGTCTCCCTTTGTTACCATAGAAATTCGAATCGTGAAAGTTGGACTCGCATACATTTTGATAAGGCAAGTAGTCTTGTTGGCATTCATTCGCCCTGTGAGATGAATTCTAAAATAAAAATATATTACGCAATTACGCATAAACGTTAAACTTTCGGTCTGTAATTAACCCTTAAATGCATATTGCAAAATTACAGCATATGAATCAATTTAATATCATTTCTATTTTTACATATGTACGTTATATTATGAATTAATTTATATATGTGTAATAATTTCAAGTTTTTCATTGAATTTCTTACAAAAATTTATGATAATTAAAGTTTTCATTATTCCCGCGTGCACGGTTTAATATTTACTTAATAGTTAATATAACAATTCCTTCTTATAAATTTTTAAAAAGTAATCTTAGATTAAAGTGCTAACTATGTTGAAGTTTGACAAACTTTTACGGCAAATTTGTTAAAAATATATCTATCTAAATATTTCAAATTTTCATTATATAATAATGTGAATGTACATTCATATATGTGTACATCATAATATCTATTATAATTTCTACATAAGGTTGAATATTTAAATGGAATACATTTAAAAATCATTTATGAAAATATGATAGAAAATAATACGATACTTTTAAAAAGTTAAATACATAATATATTTTATTATTATTGTTCCATAACCCGAAATACATATAATGTTATTATTAATTATGTATTTGTAACATACATATTATATATTATTAATAAACAATTAATAAATAAAACCGCAAATCGAAACTTTGAAAAACAACGTCGATATAAATTGATATCCATAATTTCTTCATTCTTTTTATAAAAATCATAAAACGAATAAAGTCGCATTATTTTCTTGGATAAAGGAGTAACACATTAAGACAAATTAATCGCGTACTCTTTTCAGAGAATTAAACCGATTGATTGATTAGACTTGACGAAGACGAGGAAGAAGCCGCAGGCTGTACTTCGGCTGCCAACATTTCTCGTTATTTATCTCTACGATCAAGCCGATCAACGAACACAGAGTTATTCTCCTGTTGAGTTAATATCCTGTTGCGTCTTACATGCAGCGAAGTGAAACTAAAATGGCTTCTTCTTACAAGGAACGATACCAATAGTATACCTACATGTATATGTACTTATATATGTATGTAACTACGTAGATGCATCTGTTTCCCACATTGGATTGAATAAAAATTTTATTGACTCCATTCTTTCTATTGACTTACTTTTTCTGATTATTTATTTGGAAATGTAAACCTTTACATTCTTTATTTTTTTCTCATTTGTTCACTACGAATTCTCCTGTTTTATTATTTTTTACTAGATAAAATATTCATACATAAAAATATATATACATATACAAAAATATACATACACATACATATATATAAATAAATAAATATAAATATAATTGAGATATGGCAATCATGTAATTATCTATCAAGAAGTAGCCTAAAGTTACAGATATCTGTTCATTAGGATTATGGTATAACCGAGATAACCGATGGACATTAAAGCATGTTTCAATCTACATAACTAATACACACAATTCCTATGTGTATCCTTATGTGTGTTGTATATTTATCTCTATGTGTTGAACCTTTTAACACCGTTAATAAATAAAAGTGAATAATCGCATTGTAATAGTACGTGCATTGACCGAAGCGGAAATTGCACAGGTGCGAAAATCCATTCATCATGTTACCTACTAATAACTTTCCCGTATATTTAATTAATTCATTCACATCTTCCAATCTGTCCACATAAACTCTTTCTGTTCTAAACGATATTAAAAGTGTTACTACGTACTGTTCACGTGACGTCAATTGTTAATTATAATACAAAAATTAGAATGAATATTAATATGAATTAGATAATTTGAACATATTTGATGAAATATAAAATAAATATAGAAGTAATATGATAATAAAATTACATACAAAAAATGTTTACTTACAATTATATAAATATATATATATATATATATATATATATATATATATATGTATGTATGTATATATATATATGTATGTATATATGTATATACACATTGTAGCAAGAACAATTAAAACGGCTCTGAGTCAGATACAAAGTGCATATAAATATATTTTATTTACTCGTAATATTATTAAGTTATAAAGATCAACATATTTTTGTTTTTAAACAGATACCTATAATCTTTTTCTTCTGTATAATGTTTCTTGTATATAATGTTTACATATTCTTGTTACTGAATCAGAACTGTGCAAATTTTTCTTATTAAACTTTCTTGTAACTTCAATTAGTCGCAAGATATTTACTCAGCACTTAACACAAATACCCTATATGTATTGTATATTCATATGTGTACGTATGCGCGCGCCTACATATGTGTATGTATATATAAATACATACACAACAATTTAGAAGTAATAACAGTTTAGAATCTCGTGTACGAGATTTCGTTGTAAATAATCCTTTTGTTAGAAACCTTTTGTCACGTTTTAGCGATTTTACGCTTTCGGTATACGTAAATTGAATTTCGAGACGATCCTCGAAACTGTGAATGAGAAACGACGATTGTCGAACAAACTCTCGGATAACGTGATCGATGCATTCAACGCAAAATTCTGTTCTACAAAAAAGAATTCGATAAACAAGAACAAAATAAATCGAAATTCAATAAAAAAAAAAACCAAAAGGAAACAAGGTTTGTGTTGTAATGTTTCAAAAGCAATCGATGGATTAAAAAATAGTCTTGTTTGTTGTTTATTTTTTTGTTTCATCGTAATAAATTGAAATCGATGTTTTACGCGTAACTTTGTTGCTTTTATTTCGACGATCAATCTAGAACGACTGTAAAAAAAAATCTTACTTTCACGATAAAACCAAACATATCGTTACCACGTGCTGCAATCTCTCACGACATTGTAGCAACTATAAAAAAAATGTTCTTTTGAACTTTACACAAGTGTTACGATGCCATTTGGAAAAATAAAAGTTTGCGAGAAAAGTACTCGAAGTATCTTGGACACGATCTACTTCGCGAATTAAAAGAATATATTTTTTTTTCTATTTCACGTTGTAGTAAATGAAATACATTTAAAATATTTCTTTAACTTACAATTTAACACACGCGTGCGCGTGTATGTCTGTGTGTATACGTGAAGTGTTAATTATTTGTGTCGATGTAAAGTTGTAAACTTTTTATTGTTGAATCATACCCTATCATCTGTGAACTTATGCCAGCACAAGCCGCAGTAATTTGTTGTCTCATATTTTCCGATTTAATTAGTATTTATCAATGGACAACATTTTTGAGTGCTCCCCAGAGTAAGAAATCTAATGGGATTAATTCTGGAGAAGGAGCTGACCACGAAACGTTCTATACATCGATTTCGGCAAAGTTCATTGAGTGAGATTTATCTTGATTATTTATTGGCGTTTTCTATCTCAACAATCAATTAATACTGACTATCAAAGTACCACGCAATATCACCATAATGTTACGCTGCGTATGTATTATTAAAGCCTGAAATAAACTTGTTCTTACGATGAAAAACTATGTATTTATACAAAAGTAAACATTTTCTGGAATAAATCCAGTTATGATAAGATTACAGTTTCATAAATCGAAAGTAGTAATAATTGTTTTGTAAAATAACCTTGAATGACTTTTAATGTTAACATGCTGAATTCAACACAACAGTGCTTATCATATATAAATAATAAAAATATAAAATATATTTAAAAAAACAAAATATATAACTTTAATATCTCCTCTATCCATGTTAAAAGTATTTACGTCATGCAACTTTTGTATATAAAATTTTTCCAAATTTTTTTGTAAACAACTTGAATATCTCGGATGACTCAAATTTTTCCCCCACCCTGTATATGTGTAACTTTTACTTAAAATATTGTTTTTTAAACTTATTTCATATATCATAACATAGGATAGAAAGAAAGTTACATTTTTAATGAAAAATACATTAAAACGTAATATTTTTTGTTTCAATATTAGTATATTTATTAGATAAGTAATGTTATTATTAAAAATATATTACAAAATATATTTTTATTTAAGCCGATTCAAATGAGAAAGAAAATTAAAGACAACTAGGTACTTACATACATATTTAACATAAAAGTGGATCTAAAGATTCGTATTGCATTCTCAAAAAACAAATTATTCTTCTTCGCATGAAACGTTCCTAAGGTTAATCAATATTATACAAAGCTATCACATGTAAAACATTTGGCTTGTCCGATACAAAGGATCTTATCTAACTCACATAAATGAAATGCGTTAGAAAAAAGTAACTGAAGAGAGAGAGAAAGAGAGAGAGGGGAATGGAGATCTCGAGAATCCTTAATTATCTTCGAGTAGTATAAATCACAAACGATACGGTAAATACGTATAAAAAGTAGACGCAAATTACGGTTGCGAGAAAGAAACAACGTCACGAGAGAAAACAGAAGAAAAAGAAAAAGTGAAAAAAGAAGAGGAAGAAGAGAAAGAAAAAGAAGAAGAGGAGGAGGAAGAACGTGGGCGAACGCTGATGGGGAAGTAAAGAGAAAAGAAAAAAGAAAGCGAAAAGGGGTTTGAAATGGTTTTTTCTCTTTCTCGCCACTCCTTTTTACTACCATCTCGTGATGAACCTTAAGACCATTATACACGCGTCTATCCTTCGCAAATCGTCTGGCATGTAAATGAGCCACCACCTAGTTTACACCGTAGTTGAGAGAAGGGAAGAAAAAAAACGACCAAAGTAATACATTCTTGTTAAACATGTTTATGATACTTCTTGTAATCCTTTGAGATGGATAACGTTACCATGAGATCGACTACATCGAACTTTCATCGTCTTTCCATAATTGTCAAAGGAATTGAATGAGATTCGTACGTATGTAAGTTCATATATTTTCATTATTTTCCCGTTTTTTCTATTTTTTTCTATTCGTTTTTCTATAGGATATAAGACGATTTAGATAGATTCTTAATTTTGAATTAAGTAGTCATTATGATACTCATGTTTTTTGGATAACTTTTTCAACTTTTTTGGACATCAAAAAATAATGAAAGTGATCTCATTTTCTTTTTTTTTTTTTCTTATTCTTACCATTTAAAATAAAATCGGTGAATATAGTAGAAATACAAACATCTTCTATAGGAAAGTTAGTTAAAGTAAAAAAAAATAATATTAGTTTAAATTTATTTGAACTAACAAATATAAAGACAGATCTGTCTCTTCTCACTGAAGTCTTTACATTTATTATTCAAGAAATTTCTTTCAAACCTTTAAAGCAATTTTACTTGATTCCTATATTATCAGGAACCTCAAAATAAATACAATAAAACAAACTCTCGTTTAAATCTATGATCGACTGATATGTGAAAGATTTTTCTTTCTATATAAATGAAAACCCATATACTCATTATCGACTAATATGAGAGAATAGAAGAAAAAGTTTTATAGTTTTAATATTATTCTATAGAGATTGGGACACTCAAAAGATGCCTCCTAAATAACCCCGATATTTTTTATTTTATGAAAAAAATACTCAATCCAAAGTTATACTATTTCAATAATGCATGTGCATGTACACTTACGAAAAAGATGTAATCATGAATATTTAGTCCATCGTTGAACCATTCATCTTTTTCCTCTAATTTTTTCTTTTAACTTGAACTAAAAAAAAGATGGATATGGCTTATTATAGTTGCAGAAATCATCAGACATTTGTTCGATATTAAACAAATGTTTGGCGAATTAATCATTTTTCGTTCAGAATAAAACTAGAAAACAATTCATGCAAAAGAAATAGTGGAGTTCGTTTTAACAAAAAATAAAAAAGATCTCTGAAAAAGAAATCACTTCCACCATTGAATGTGCTCCTTCAAATAATGTAACTTTGTTCTAAGTATTATTTATTTTTTCCATAAAACCAAAAATAATAGAGTTATTCAAGTGACCTGTCTTAAGTGCCCTACATTTTGTAAATCAAAACCAGTACAAAGTTACATACTGCTAATTTTGTTTTTTTTCTTTTTTATAATAAATAAACAATTTAAAATATGATTTTTTTCTGAGATACTTTAACAAAAACCAAAAAATCAGAATAGAGATCAAAAATATAATGAAAAGCAAGATATAAAGGTCGTAAAGATTTTGTTTTATTCAAGTCTAGAATTTCCCAGGGAAACCAAAATCTTTTCCAGGATGTCAAAAGACATATTTCACATACCAAACTGCCAAATCAAGTGATGGAACAGACAGATCGCGAAATTCACGTAACAGTTTCTTCATATTTTGCGAATATCTGAAAAATGATAATACATAATTATAATACTACTGTAGTCCAGTAGGATTTTTCTATTCGTTCAATAAACAAATCTATTATTTAAGATTGTAAATAATTGCTCTCAAAGCTCGTTATACAGCATCCATTGAAATTTCTTAATAGTTCAAATATACAACTACCCCTTTTTCTATTAATATTTTAATGTTCGACCTTCGATCCATGAAAAAGGGCATTTCGATCATAGGAACACCAATGCCAGGTTGCTTCAGGTGAATGCTCAAAAGATCAACATGCGTCCAAACAGCTCTAACATTTTTATGAGCTATTAACAAAGGAGATATATGTAAGTCATAAAGATATTTGACTCGATAGATGTCACGAAATACTACGATACATAAGTACTTATATAAAATGTCATTTTGCGGTATCCAATCCAAAGCCAATATATTTTTCGACAACTGTACAAGGTGTATAAAAAATATGTGTAAAGACTATCATAGGGGCATTCTACACCTTCGGATCGGTGGATATTTATAAAAAAATAGCGCGTGCAAATTTGTCCTTGACTTTGAAATTGAAGGTCAAATTATTTTTTGCTTACATCGTATTCTACTCGTCGTGAGGACAAAAAGTGTCAAAGGAAGCATGGGTCAAAAGTCAACCGTTCATTAGAAAAATGACTTTAAAGTTCCAATACGTCTAAAACTAACTTTATTTATAATAGGTTTACATTTCATTGTTTACATTACATAGAACACAAAGACCCTCGTGCAAAATTGTTGTTAACGTCGAAATTGAAGGTCACAACAAATAGTGGAAAAATCAAGATGAGATATAAGTGAAAGACTCTAGTCTCGGACTAACTTTATTTATAATATTTCTACATTTCACAGTTTACCTTTTACAGTCGCCTTCTATTTATAGTCTCCTATTCGTATTATTGACGATTTCTTGTCGTTATGTTTGTGATCAGTCAGTCTATTTTTGATATTCAATGATTGTAGTAAGATGACAATCCACAGAAATATACGGCAAATGTTACGTGCTATTGACGAAGTAGGAGAGAACTATTGTTTAGCGTGTGAAATATATCGAGAGATAGTAAGATATAATGGAAGATTATTATGTGCAGAAGATGTTCCAAGGCGAAAGCTTAGTGTCCTATGAAATGTAAACAATGAAATGTAAACATATTATAAATAAAGATTTTCACTCATAGCATTTAGTGGTAATGGTATAGCAAGTTCGAAAGAGTGATGCGTGTTAATGAAGACAATACTAATATTTTTTTCATATTCTGATAAAGGACGTAATTCTTTTCTGGCTATAGTGTTTCCAAGTTTTTGATTAATTGGCAACATATAATAATGACGAAATAAATCGTCCAGCATGTAGCAAATAAAATTAAAAGTCATATCCCAAAGAGTCACTGGTGTATAATGAATGTGAACGTACGGTCTGATCGCAGGATAACGATCCACCGATATAGTCCTTAAACCAAGGTGCATTACCAAAAGGAATGTATCCAATGATGGATAGATTACCTTTTGCAAACTAAAATTTTTCTTTATATCAAATATGTCCAATGAATTTATTTTAAAGCGACGGGATATTTAATTGTTTAAATCTCTATAACTTTACTATTTTTTCAATCTTCAAAAATAAAATTATATAATTAAATACGTTTATAATATTAATTTCATATATAATTTTTTATATATAAATATAATTTCTTATATATGAAATTAGTAGTATAAATACATTATGCTAAACATAAATTATAATATTGGCTAAATATATGTTATATTTAGCAAACATTAATTTCCGATTATGAAGAAACGATTAATTTTATAGTGAAAAAATGAAATCGAACTTAACTCTTTGCAAACGAAAAGTATGAACAGTAAGTACTTTTCAGTCTGATATATTCTTTATATATATGTATATCGAAATACGCAATATCGTTTTTCACGAGGAACAATTTCACTATCGCTACTGTGTAGTATTATTATTCTATATTTCTGATAACACCTATTATTATTGTCAAAAAAGGTATACTTCTAAATTCTTTTTTATATTATCTTCATAAAGAACAAATTCGAATTTAACTTCTTCACTGTTGCTAATACATTTATTATCAAAACAATTTTCATCTTCCTTCCTTCAGAATATATTTTATATTAATTTAATAATACTGTATCCTGTGTTGTTGGAATATACTCATCACTGGTTATCAATTCGGTCATTACATCTTTGAATCCCTAAAAAATAGTTTTATGAGAAATAATTAGATTTACCAAAAAGTTTTATCCATTTTTATAGTAAAATAAAATAACAAATTTTTGTACTTTGTATTAATATATAATCAACAATGTTATTTCTTTTAATTTTTTCTTAACTATTGAAATTTGTGAATTTTTCTTCGATAAAATGACACTAACGTCCTTAAAATTGCTAATTCACTGTTTGGAAGATTTATTATTTCATTAATTCATATTTTTCATTTTATTAATGCCATCGGTGATATTTTTATATACTTTATGTGTATATTTTTACGCTAAACTATCATCCACCTGTAGTGTATAGATATTCGTGAAGTCTACATAATGACCTCTTCGAAGCAACTCCTTTACCAAACTTGAGACCCAAATGTGATAACTGATCAAGATTACAGCTTAAACTAGTAAAATCAATAATGCAGATGATTTAATTGCGATCGATGTTAAAATAAAAGAAAACAATAGATATTTCATTACAAAATGAATACTTTCGATAAAAAAACTTTCAAAAACTAACTTCCATGTAAATGCAGCGATAAAAATATATTTAACTCGTACCAAAAATAGATAAGATAAATAAAGTAAAAAGGTAATTTTTAATAATTTCAGTCATAAGGTCTATTCATAATTGTTATAATGAGAATCTCGGTAAATATAAATACTTTATGATTTATCTTATTTCTATCTTTAGTTTTTATTCTATAACAAACAGCCTAATACGTTCCCAACTTGTAAATAACAAAACAACATTTCATTAAAGACTACAAATCATTTTGTATACAAAATATTTATATATGCAGATAATATATATATATTTGAAGTTAAACATCATAGCGTTATCATGCACGAATGAGATACAATCATATAAGATAAACATTTATATAAGTCCATACTGTGGTCATGCCCCTCTGTGGAAAGACCAATAAATAAGTAAAATATCTGTGACTAGTAAATGTAACTGGAAAATATCCGGAATACAGCATGGATTATATATCAACTGTTACATATAAAACTATAGAAACCAATTAGAGTCCAATGCACAGCTGGGACATGATTGTATATAAATGAATCTCTACCCTTTAATTTTATGTCGTTTTATTGTTCATAAGCCACCTATGCATTAAGAATATGTTATAGAATAAAAACTAAATATATCAATACAAAACATAAAATATTCATATTTTCCATTATCCGAGTCTCTCATTACTATAATCTAATAATTATTAATATATGTAGAAATAATATATACAATAATATAATAATTACGAATATATGTAAAAGTGAAATTATGGGAAATTATTCTTCCAACTTATTTATTATCTTCTTTTCATGGCTCCCTCTTCCTAAACATCAATCGGTAATTGATTAGAGATATTTTGTACGTGGCGACATTATCTCGATTGATACATTTAAGTTATTACAACAATAATGTATTAGACTACCGTCGTGTTGTCATTAATGTTTTTTAAATCATGAATACGTTTAAATATTAATTATAAAACAAGTAATTTGTACTTTTGTTATTTTTATATTTCTGTTTTATTTTTTGTAAACTCCAACAGAGGGCAATAAAGGCGACACTAACTTGCGTCAGTCAATTCTCTAATTCTCACTATCATGAGTATTACGCTTTAACGTGTTGAGTGCATCATCTGTCGGTAGCATGTTGAGTCGAACGAAATCGTCAACACGAACAACCTTTATTTCATTTGACAGATAATTTCAACCGTTTTAGATATAACGATATTGACCTTGTAACAAAAACGTATTTGAAAAAAATAAGAAGTATAAATATGGATAAGAAATGTGAAACCGTAAAGACTAACGAAGAAATCATAGAGGAACTCACGAAAGATCTGGAAAGTTCCTGTATAAAAGAGGATGAAATTTCAATGGCCAAAGATATTCAATATCAAACGAGTGAAAGAAATAAAAATAATTTATCAGAGGAATCTTTGAAGGATATAATTAATAAAGATGATTCGGATAGTAACGAAAGGAATGACAATGCAGATAGTAAGAAGGCTGCTGGAGACTCGATAGATGAAGAATTTCTTAAAGAAAGGGAAAAGAACCTTAGTGTAGCCGAGAAAGAAGTTAGTCACATTCTCTTTAGTCTATTTCTTTTTCTTTTGGAATGATTATTTTTATTTAAATGATTATAATGCATGTTATTGTTTACAGAGTTTTAAAGATGAAGCAGAAAAACTTAAGAATGAAGGCAATATTTTTTTTAAAGATGGAGAATATATGAAAGCTATATCCCTGTATACGCAAGGTTTACAAACGTGTCCTTTAATGTATAGTAAAGAACGAGCTATTTTGTATTCTAATAGAGCAGCGGCTAAAATAAAATGTCTGGTTAGGATTCTTTATTCATTTTTGTTCTATTTAACTTAATATATATTAAACTGATTTATCATGTATCTTTCTTTGTAGGCTGAGAAAGAATCAGCTATATTGGATTGTACAAAAGCAGTTGAATTAAATCCAAGCTACGTAAAAGCTTATATAAGGAGAGCACAATTATACGAAGAAACAGAAAAATTAGATGAAGCTTTAGAAGATTACAAAAAGATTTTAACCTTTGATTCTAGTCACACCGAAGCTAATTATGCAGTTAGAGTAAGTTACGTACACTTTGACAATTCTAATTACGATCAAAATGATTTATTATAATTTTTACATTGTTTCAGAGGTTACCACCCTTAATACATGAAAAAAATGAAAAATTAAAGGCAGAAATGTTGGGTAAATTAAAGGACCTTGGTAATATGGTATTGAAACCATTTGGTCTTTCCACAAATAATTTTGAATTACAGAAAGATCCAAATAGCGGTGGATATTCTGTAAAATTTCATCAAGCTCCTAGATAACAAGCATAACTAAATATTAAGTAAAGCAAAAATATATGATCTGGAAGAAGTCAATGAACAGAACCGGACATATTTATAATAATCTACGCGAAGTTCTTCGTTCCTTAAAAAGATGTATACATTGTGAACATAAATAGCTAAAATAAACATAAAATCGTAATAAGTGAAACAAAACCGAAGATTTCAATTTTAATATATATAGTAAAAATCGAAAAAATATTTCGTCATAGTGAATGAAGCTTTAACTAAACAGTATGAAGTTAATCAATGGATCTTGTCGTTTCTAAATGTTCCGTCAACCTCCTCGTTAATTGTAAATTCGTAACGTTTTTGCAAGTTTATAGACCTATGGACGCGATGTAAGTAAATTAAAAATATTTTTTTTAACCGCGATAAATATTAACAATAAACTTCCGACAATGATAATCAAAGAATGGTTACGAAAAAAAATATTAATATGAACGATAACTTATCGAAAGAACAACATTGTCCGTTGCTACGTTCAAATTAAATAAATTTCCCGTGATTACGTGAAATCTATTACGTTAAGATAGTGTTTTAAAAATAATAGTTCAAAGAAAATTATAGGCAAACGAACGACCCGTATTAATCTAATCGAATAGCAAAAGATGAGTGAGTGGAAAATTAAAAAAGATGGCAGCCAATGGTGTGCGATGATTCGCGCATGCGCAATACGTTAAATATACACACACACACACATATGTATATGTATCTCCACAGTATGCAAGGGAAAGCATTGCATTTTTTGCGCTTCGTACATTTAACTCTGTGGAAGGGGAAGCAATCAAACGAAGGGGAAGTTGCACCCACCACCTGCAGTAGAGCAGCGCGCGCGGTTAGAAACAGTTGAACGTTTGCGCAAGGCCTAACGTTGTTTTACTTTTTTCACCGGTCGAATGGGAAAAAAAAATTAACTATTCTAAAAAGGAAGGATTTATAAAAAGTCTCATTGAATTGGAATATAATTAGATACATTTAATCGCGAACGCGATTATATTCGTCAATAAAATAGAATGCGATAACGGACCGATAAATAACGATTAAGAAAGACGATTATTCTCTTGCGTTACGTCGGACGAATGACGTCACAGAAAGGATGACCGCGTGGGTGTTTCGCGAATCGCCTCGATTCTCCGACGGGTCTGAATTATCAAATACAGTTGACCCGTAACAAATGCGCGTAACAAGGAATTTAGAAGGAAATAAAGAACAAAAGAAGACAAATTCTTCGATTGATCAGTGTCAAAGAGAAAGAAAGAAGAAAGACAGAGAAAGAAGGGGAATGGGAGAGAGGAAAAGCTGAATAGTAATAGTTGTAACACGAAGTACTACATTTCATCCACGAATCAATAATTCGAATTGGCAGAACAGGTTGCGATATTAAGGTCCGTCGTCCGATTCCTAAAAATATCATCGAAAGTTACAACGGGTAAAATTCGATAGCCTTATTCACCATCCCTTTTCCCTTCTCTTTACTCTTCTCTTACCCTCTCCTCTCTCCCTCCCTCTCCTTCTTCTAATCCTTCTCCTCCTACAAGAATTCTCTGTCGTATCCACTCGAGAGTGACACGATAG
Organism: Dolichovespula saxonica; assembly: GCA_911387935.1. Classification (NCBI taxonomy): domain Eukaryota; kingdom Metazoa; phylum Arthropoda; class Insecta; order Hymenoptera; family Vespidae; genus Dolichovespula; species Dolichovespula saxonica. Next base: position 9,379,916 of record OU426998.1, read on the forward strand.
AGTTCGCTCGAGGAGGAACCAACCCCTGATTCTCGTTTCCTAACCGGCCTCCTCTCTCCCTTGGCCTCGCCCTCGCCCTCACGCGGCCGGCCGTGTGCGAGCTGGCGGTGTGTGATCGTCTCACGATACCAACGAATATCGAAGTATCGACGAGGACGACGAGGACCGAGAGGAGGAGGACAAGTACAACGTTCTCTAACATAGACGATTGGCAACATGTGTGACGTCGCAAACGAAAATGAGGTAAGCCATTACATTCGTTTCTTATAATAATTCTTTCTCTCTCTCTCTCTCTCTCTCTCTCTCTCTCTCTCTCTCTCTCTCTCTCTCTCTCTCTCTAATTCTATTTGTCTTTCTTTCTCCCCCCCTCTCTCTCTTTGTTCTGTCTTGATTTTAAATATTTCCTCGGGATTGACAGAGAAATAGAACGTTTAAATCCAGAGAAAAGGGTGAACGCGTCTCGCTTAACGATCCGCCGAAGAAACGACGAATATAGGTCACTTTCACTGGCGAGCCACTTGGGCGACGGACCACCACGTTCCTCCTCTTCTCTTTCTTTCTTTCCCTCTTTCTCTCTCTCTCTCTCCTTCGCTCTCTTTACAATCTATCCGTTTTTTTCGTTCTCATTCTCTTTCTCACCCTGGCTGTGACGTAGAAAAAACTCTAAAAAAAGAAAGAAAGATAGAAACTCGTCAAGTGCTTCCCTTTTACATACCCCCTCTTCGTTTTTCAATCTCGAAATTCCATTCGTGGTTTTATTAAAAGAAAAATCTGAGGTAGTTGATGGGAGATGATATCCGAGGGTATATCAACTTCTCGATATTCTTCGATATTAATAACCATCATCGTGTTCGCTTGCGCACAAGTACGATCGATCGGGAGGAAGTTTACCGATTTGATTTAAACCCCATGAATGATTCCCGACTCCCGATTGGTCAGTCCATATACCACGTGATTATCAACGAGAATGTAAACTATAATCCATTGATTGATTGGTCGTTATTGTAAGTTAGTAGTACACGAACGTTCGTATGAATTTTCTATTACCCGCAATGAAACATTTCCCGATGAGAATTTATTTTATCTGTTTTTATTATTGATTCAAACCCTTTTCGGACAACCGTGCACGCGCGCGCATGCGTGGTTCTATCTCTCTTTCTCTCCTTTTTTCGCACACATATACCGTTCCGAAATTATGCTTTTAATCAAACATATCATTTGTAAATTGTTTATCATTAAAATTTTATTTAAGATAAAGCAAGAAAATTTTCTGTTTTATCATTAACAAAAGAATAAGACACAATATATTATTTTACGTTTTTCAGTTTGAAGTGTAAATGCGTTCGTTTTAATTATTTAATTATTTTTAATAAGACAAACACTTTATATTACAGCAACTTGTATTTACAACACCATCGAACTCACGATAACATATGTACGTCATAACATTCGATCTTTACGTTTTCCATTCACAAAGATTTGTCTTACATGCGGCACGAGGTATAGCTTTAATTGATATTGGCCATCCTATGACATTCTGTGCTTTTATCTTAATTAGATATTTAAATTAAAGCACGTGCACCTGTATATATATATGGCTATATATTTGTGTGTGTGTGTGTGTGTGTGTGTGTGTGTGTGTGTGTGTGTGTGTGTGTGTGTGTGTATTTCCTTAGACATTAAAAGAAAATCAAGAATAATAAAAATAATAAAAATTAATAATCAAGAAGAAAGTGTAGAAAGAAAGAAATACGAAAAAAAAAAAGAAAATTGAAACGATCGAAAGTATTATCCAAATTTTACGCTAACCCAGTGCATCAATTAGAAATATAATACCGAAAGAGGAACTGCTTACAATATGTTTACATCATGAATCTCGTCTCTTAGGCGCAGTTTACGCATGCGACGTCGACGCATCATCGATCTGCTTCGACAGCATTACATTTAATAACATTGTACATTATTACAGACAAATATTTGTCGATCGTACGTGCGTTAAGTGGAATTCATTCTAAAACAAATAATGAAAGTAATAAAAAGTCGTGAGAATATGTATACCGAAAATTAATTAATATTGAATCATTGATTGATCAATTCTTACGAATTATTTGCATTTGGATTGTTAGAATCAATTATTCTTATTATATATCTACGTGTTGTAAGTTTTATTATCTCTATTGTTGACGTAGAACGTTCTATTGATGTTAAATAAAAAATGTTAGGAGAATTCGTACGTGGAAATAAACGAAAATAAATTTTCAACGGCTGAATAGCCTGTAGGGTTTATAGCAAGAACGTATAGCGTTGCATAGAAAAGATAAGTTGATCGAGAAAAAGGGATAAACAAGAACGCTGCCTTTTTATCGTAACTCTCGTCTAATATAGAACGTTCAATATCGTCTTACGCATCGTCTTCGTTTTCTATAAAAGAAAATAGGATTATTTTCTCTCTCTCTCTCTCTCTCTCTCTCTCTCTCTCTCTCTCTCTCTCTCTCTCTCTTAAGGTAATTCGAAAATAAAATATACGTAAGCCAAATAGAAAAAGGTAATAGCGAAAGAGATAAAATAGGAATCTACACTCAAATGATAAAAGATACATGCGTATCACATCGTCTTTTATACACCTACACGTGATTGTGCGTTGTATATACAGTGGTTGAAAAAAGTATTGACACGATTCGGTAATTTCACGCAAAAATAGGAATGACCGCAAAAGAGTAATTTTGATCGATGATTCATTAAAATGTAACGTAAGATCCCAGAGAATATTTAAGGAAAATATGAAAGGATACCAGAAAAAGATCTTTTTTCTGTTTTTTTAAAAAAAAAGGAACATAAATTCATTATGACTTTCGGTAGTTTGTGTTTAATTAGTTTAATTAAAAGAAAAAAGTAAATTATCGAAAAAATATCGTTGAAAGCCCTCGTAACTTAGAGTAAGTATTTATTAACTTTGCTTTTAATTTTCAGAGAATGAGGTATCGGCATGGTCGTGCTTTGATACATCGAAGAAAATGGCCCTTACGATTGGCACTCTTTCTCGTCTATGTTCTCGTGCAATTTGTAGCTTCCTCGAAGTTACCAATCACATATTCACCCTCGTACTCGTCCTCAACGGAGTACGAAGAAAGTTCGACGTTGGAATCGACCGTGTCCTCTTACTATTCAACATCGACCGAATTCGAACTAACGTCATTGATGATGCAAACTTCAATACCAGCGTCAATTTCTGGTGAACATCCATCGAAAAATACGAAGGAATCAAAGAATCCTACAAAGGAGAGAAACAAGAGCGAGAAAAATAATGAAAAGACGAATGCAAAGTCAAGGATTCGTGAACAGACGAAGGAAGAATCAAAAGAAAAGGAAACAGAAAAAGCAGCCAAGGCGCCCGTTGCAGCAGCAGGTGTAGCAACGGGTGCAGCAGCGGGTGCAGCTGCAGCTGCAACCAAAACAATTCCAATCACTAGCGCTGTGAGTTTTGAATCTTCTAAATTTATCGGAAAAGTCAAATGTTCTTTATTCCTATCTTCTCTAATGATCAACATTTTTAATAATCATGATCATTAATCGACGATTATTTTATAGACTATTCCCACGATAGGAATAACGACTGCTAGATACGTTCATCCGACATGGAGACCAAGAAGAGAAAACTGTTCACCACCTGCTATTGAACAGTTCCCGCGTCCCTTGATGGGCCCTGGAGCAAGAAAACATGGCGGACTTATCATACACGTTCTTGTTGCCGTCTACACGTTTCTTGGCTTGGCAATCGTCTGTGATGATTATTTCGTTTCTAGCCTTGACAGAATTTGCGAAGGTATGTGTGTATATATGTGTATAAGTATGTATATATATATATGAACTCGTGAACTTTATTCACAAAGGAATGATGAATCTTTTATATTACACCGATCGATACTTTCAATGATTTTGTCACGGTGCTACGTAGCTCGAGAAAAAAGTTTTGACTTCTTTCAGAGTTAAGGTTATCGCCAGATGTAGCAGGAGCAACTTTCATGGCTGCTGGATCTTCAGCACCAGAACTGGCCACGGTCGTCATTGGCGTTTTCTTTGCCAAGGATGACATTGGAGTAAGTGCGATTATCTGACACACATTTAGAATCCCTTATAGTTCGATGAACATGCAATGTATCGGTTTTCACGGTTGACTCAACTTTTTTTTTTGTTCATCGTTTCTCGACATACATATAAAATGTACTTATTGAAAGCCAGCTATCTCTAACGCAAAAACTACATAAATCGAACTTAATTTACCTACATCATATCTAGGTATTCTCTACATTTACATTAATTAATATGCAATACTTCATTGTTTTAGGTCAGTGGAGTCATCGGTAGCGCCGTTTTCAATATTATGTTCGTTATATCCGTATGCGGTCTCTGTACAACAACCGTTTCCAAATTGAACTGGTGGCCTCTTGTACGAGATTGTTTCTTCTATGCTGTCTCTATTCTCGTGATGCTTGGTACGATCTACAATGAAACCATATCTTGGTAAATATTTTTTCTTGTCATTACCCACGAACGTATTCTATTACCTTATGTGCTTCATACACGATTACATAACTTTTCATACTTCTTGAATGCACTTGTTTTTTTTACTTTAGGATGGAGTCACTCTTCATGTTGGTCATGTATGCGGTATATTGCGTAGCTCTCTCGTTTAACGAGAGACTCGAGCGATGGGCGAAGTCGTACAATATTCCGTTCTTACCCAAGGACGACGAGCCAGCTGAAGAAAGTGCTTTGGTTAGTTACAGATCCTTGCAAGAAGATCGTTTATCTTATACGGGACCTAATTCACCTGTTACTGAACAGGCTGCACAAATAAAGAATCAGGAAGGTGAAATATCAGTCTTCATGTTAAATACTTTTTCTAAGAATTCAAAAGTATTTTTTTTTTGTTTTGTTAAGTAACATATTACTTTTCAGGAAATGGTATTCAAGAAACCCGTGAACAACCACCAGCTCCAAAACCAGCACCCCAATATTACAAAGCGAAAGAACCTGATCCAAACGAAGTGTCGCCACTCGTAATGCCTACAGATGGAAGTAAATGGAATCTTTTCACATGGGGTCTCGTGTATCCTATTCACTTCATGTGTCGAGCCACTATGCCAGATTGTAGGCAAGAAAGGTTTCGAAGTTGGTATCCTTTTACCTTTTGCGTGTCCATGGTGTGGATAAGTTTCTACAGCTACATTATGGTTTGGATGATCACTATTATAGGTAATATAATTTTCGATCGATCTTTGATTTTATTTTTACTTGATAGAAAACAAACAAGAATGATTTACTTACAGGTAGTACACTTGGTATTCCTGACACTGTGATGGGTCTGACTTTCGTAGCAGCTGGAGTTAGTGTACCAGACGCTCTTTCTTCTTTAGCTGTGATAAAAGAAGGCCTTGGTGACATGGCTGTGAGCAATGCCGTTGGTAGCAACGTCTTCGATATTCTTGTATGTTTGGGTTTACCGTGGTTCATACAAACAGCGATGATACAGCCGGGTTCTCATGTCAATGTTACTAGCAGGGGTACTAATTCGTTTAAAAAAATCCTACAAATTCAACTTATCGATTAATCATTTCTAATTATATTCTTTCTTTCTTTTTCACAGGCCTAACTTATTCAACTGTCTCGTTACTTTCAACGGTAATATTTCTGGTAGTTGCGACACATATGAACGGATGGAAGTTAGATCGACGATATGGTGTAGTACTGATGGCATGGTACTTAATATTCATTATCTTTGCATCACTCTACGAGCTCAACGTCTTCGGAGAGATGAATCCACCCGTATGCCCAAGCTTCTTTTAAATGTAAGTCCGTCGTTGATAACAATTTTTTATGAAAAAGACCATCCAAGACTCATCTTGATATATTTTAGGAAAAAAGAAGAGAAAACGAAGAACAAATATAATCACGATGTGGAAGGAGACGCACCATTAAACCTTGCCTTGGAATTGATGCGCGATAATCCTTCGAAATAACCACTTGCGACCCATTAACTTTTTAGGCAAGGACGAAGCTAATCTATTGAAGGAAATAGCAAGAAAAAAGGGATATTAAAACAAAACAAAAAAAAGAGAAACTCAACGACGTCAAAAAGAAGAGAAAGATAGGAACAAGAGAATTAATCAATAACGTCGTTTACATCTATTTTTTTTCAAATACTAAACGTTAAAGATAGTACGAAAGCATGAAAGTAGTAGAAAATGAAGACATGCTATAATATTACCGAGCCCCGCACGAAGGATAGCGAGTTTTTTTTTTGGTGCTACATACGTTATACATTATAAAAATATCTCGAAATAGTATATTGCTGACACTAGTCGTTTGTACAGCTCGTAACTCGTATAGCTTCCTTAAAAATCGGGAGAATTTCTTCCAATGATCGAGCGATCGATCGAGAACGATTTTCTCGAGGTAAATTTTGTAGTCGAGCGATCATCATACAGCCGATAGCTTCCATTTGAATATTAAATCTGAATTCGACGACATCGAATAAAGGCCTAAAGCCAATAATCACTCGAATTTTCCTCGTCGCTTTTTTGGTGTCGGGTTGAACCGAGAAGACAATATAATTATCAGTATTAAGACGCACTTGTTATTCGACAAGCATAAAAAAGCAACGGCAGGTGGTCGGGCGACGAATCGATCGTACGATTTGCTTTTTTTTTCTAACGAGCACAACGACAATGCCATAAAGGATCTATACTGGCACTTGAAAAGAAAGAAATCCTTCTCGAAACGATTGATTGATTCGTGTACGTACGATAACGTACACGTATTATGAGATAAATGTTAATAATTATGTTCTAGTATATTTACTTAAGGATCCTCGTGTCAGCCATATAGAACTCTTTTAGATACTAGTAAGAATATGTTATTATACACTTATTGTCAGATTCTATTATAGTTATAATTATAGTTATATTATATTTATCGTAATTGCGTTTTCATGGAAAGGAACGCACGTCGAAGAAGATAACGTTTTTCAAACCGTATTCAGAAAAAAACTTGGGTTTTTTTGTGAACAACAAATGTCTCTTCCTTCGACGATTTTAATCGTTTTACGAGACGACGGATGCGAGTGTTTTTGTCACGTTCCTGTGTTCACCATTTATTCGCATTATCGTTCGGTTTTCTCTAATTTCATCGAGTCAACATCGATGAATTATCATCGTCGTTAACACTAGTTTAGATTTGTTTCATTAATCGCTCGTCCGTCCGTTATTCTAAAAAACTTAAGACACCCTGTATCCAACATTCGACAATGAAAGGCAAAGATTCACGAGATCAAAGGAAATACCTAGTTAATGCGAGCGCGTGATATAAATCATCATAATTAGCGATCATTTTTTTCTTTCTTCTGCTGTTCTTTTCTTTGTTTTTTTTTTTTTTTTCTTATATTTAATAGCACAATTTTTGCTAGACAGATCGATCTTTCGTCAAATCTTTCCTGATCGAAGATGCTTTATGGAATTGCTGTTAAAAGATAGTAAGAAATAAAAAAAAAAAACAAAGTAAACTTATAAAAAATCATATAGAATAAATATATTTCGACGATCGCGATGAAAGAGGATAAAAGGAGGAAGTACGAGCGCGGGAGGGCGTATAAACGATAAAAAAAAGACAATAATTAACGCAGCCTTATCCGATGAAAGTATCTACAAGTCTCCTAAAAAGGAAAAAAGAGAAAAATAAAATAAGAAAGAAAGAAAGAGAAAAAATACCTGCGCGTTCCTTGAGATACCAAATTCGGACGGACTCGATGTGTTCTAGATTTCGAACATTGTTATTGTTGATAGAAAAAAAGAAAAAATTAAAAAAAAAAAAGAAATTTGGAATCTTGTGCGAAAATAATCGACGTGGCTCCGTTTTCAGGATCCTTTGATCTTTTGATCTCAACGCGCAGGGTGGCAGAGTCCTTTCCGAGAGAAAGTAAACGCGTCTTTAAAAAAAAAATAATAATAATAGTAATAAACCGAGCCAAAAAGGATTAAATTATGCAAATTTATACAAACTATAAAAAAACAGGAACTCCGACACATTCCGCCTCCGTCGCTTAATAAAGTTATCAGTTAAAAAAAGAATAAAGAAAGAAAGAAGAAAAACGGGAAAGTAATTCATCAACAAAATACACTTTAGAATTTTGTGATAATAATATTATTATCATAATACGATCGATTCGTTCGACCCATGGACATGCAACCCTGCATGCAATTGTAATGAAAAAGTAAAAAAAAATGCGAATACCATAAAACAAAAGATTTTTAACTGTTGAAAGTGATATAAGTAAGAAAAAATGAGAAATAAAAATGGAAATGAAAAAAGAATAGAAAAAATAAGAATAATCGGGTAACCCGTGCGATCCAAGTGATCGCAAGGATCGCGCAGACGTTTTAGAATCTATAATATATATATATATATATATATATATATATATATATATATATATATATATATAGCATATAAAATTAAAGTTTTACGGGAAAGAAAGGACTTACACCGTATGACTATATTAATTATTATAATTATTATTATATTCTTATTCTTCTTCTTATAATTATTAATGCCATGATTATTATAAACATTTAACGTGTTTGTTCGCCACTTTTATTCGTTATTGTTAGTGTTTTAGGCGAATGTGTACTATACAAACGTTATACATACATATATATATGCATACATACATACATACATACATACATACATACATACATACATATATATATATATATATATATATATATATGATGCGTATATTGTATGGAGACGTTCGATTGTATCGGAAAAGAAAAGAAAACAAAAGACAAAAAAGTGCATCAATCCGTATCAATGAGATTTTTAAAATCAATTTATCTACATCTCTCTTTCTCTTTCTTTCTTTTATCTCCGATATCAAATGAAACATTGAGCCTTTCTCCACGTCCTCGTCGAAAATGAAAATAAAAATAAAAAGAAACAAACGAAAGAAACTTGAAATTTCCGAAAAATCGAACAAACGTCTCACCGCATTGCTTCCGATATTTTAAGGAAGCGCCGCTCGAAAGTCAAGGCGCTCATTTGTTAGATATTTAAAATATTACACGCGGACCAGTCAGTCTCTCGATGTGTTTCGTAGAGTGTATGAATCAACGAATCGCGGATTGTGAGAAGAGAAAAAAGAAAAAACAAAAGAAGGAAAGCTCATCGAGAGCCACATCGTTTCGCAATCGTCGTTACGCGTCGGGCATCAACGAAGAGAAAAAGTTAAAAATGAACTATTAAGCTTTTAAGTCGATCCTATTCAGACCTTTTTTTCTGTATATATGTTTACGTATATACAAAAATATATATATACACATATATAGAGATTAATATATATATACACACACACACACACATACGTATAAATGTGCAGATAATTCCTCTCGAACGTTTATCAATCGATTTGTATGGAAATCGGTAAGCGTTTAGAAAGTCAATTCGAAATAATTATTATGATCATTATCATTATCGTTAATAGTTGTAGCGATAGTAAATAGTATTCGTAGTAATTATAGTACACGTAGCAGGAGGAGAGAAAATGAAAAGGAAGAAGATCGTTCGATCACAACGAACACACATTCTTATGATGTAGTAGTTTGACTCGTGTTTCAAAAAATGGCGCCTTTTGAGATTTATAGCTTTGACGAAATGACACAAGGTAACATGCGAATTATAGAATTTCGATGAAGTCCCTCCGATCAATTTCGTTATTCTTTAGTCCAGAGGTCGGCAACTTATTCACTAAAAAGTGCATCACTAATAACTGATTTATAACAAATGACACTTTATTTTCTATATATTTTTTTCTTCTTAATAATCAGTAGCAGTACAAATATTGTTTAGATTAAAATTTAATAAATAAAAAGACAATACGTCCATTCAATATTTAATAACATTAATAATAACAATTAATTAATAATATTCAATAATAATCAGCATAAAATTTCATAGATTTTTTAAATATCCCAATATTAATTAATCATATATACGCAACTGTCTTTTAAAATCATTTTAAAAATTATTCACGGGTACTTAAGTGATTCCGTGAACCCTTTGTTGTCGTCCTCTACTTTAATTATTCCTCTTTGAAGGACATTTTATATCGGCAGATAGAATTAAGAGAGAAACAAAACGCGAGAAGATCGTACGACATAACCAACCTGCTGGGAGTTATAGGTATTAAATCGTTTTTAGACGAGAAACATCGATCAATTCGTTTGTGTCCTTATTACGATTAGCGTGCAATCAAAGTCAATATACGTATTTATATATACACATACACACATACATAAATTCCTGTTAGAAGTGTTTGCCTAAATTTATCCCCATTTTTGAGATCCCATATGCTTACCGATAGCCTAAGAATCGATCGTTGAAACTGTTTCTCAATCTTGTTTCAACTTTCTCACATTATACGATCGTGTATAAAAAGTACTAAAAATAGAAAAAGAAAAAAAGAACGAATGATTAACGCGAAATAGAAAACGTACGTAGAGAGTTCGACGAAGATCAATTTATCGATCTACGCTAAGGATAGATTTTGTATTATTCGCGGCCTACGTAAAATTAATTGTTCTACTATTGTCGCAAATAAATAAAAAATAAAAAAGAAAAAAATAAAAACAACAAATATAAGTATACATATACATACAGACGCATACAATGAAATATATGTATGTATATTAAATATACATGCGTAGCTGCGATGAGAGAGAGCCTCCTTGTCACAAAACTCACGCGCATCATCATTCATTGCAAAATCTATACATATATTATTATATCGAAAAAGATGCGATTTAACATTATTCATAACATGATTAGAAAATTGGATAACGAAGAATTTAGTAGATGAATACGAAACCAACAAAAAAAGAAAATAACAAAGTATAGTAGTTATGTACTCTGATGTATTTAAGATGTTTAAACAATAAAGCTATTGCTACCTATTAAACGTAATGTACAAAAGGGAATTACGTAGACAAAACAATTTCGAATACCACTTTATTTTTTTTGTAAACGAACAAGACAAGTTCGAGGATGATTTTCTATTTTTATTTATTTTTTTATTTTTCTTTTCATTTTTTTATTATTATTATTTTTTCATTTCTTTATCGCTCTCCCTTTTAGATAGGATCAATGTGTTTTGAATTCTCTCTGCTCTTTTTATTATTATTATTATTTTTTATTATTATTTTATTATTATTATTTTTTTATTTCTTTATCGCTCTCCCTTTTAGATAGGATCAATGTGTTTTGAATTCTCTCTGCTCTTGCTGATGCGTGATTTGCGTTCGAGCGTGCTTATATTGATCAGTGGTATTCGTATGCGATTGCAAACACGAGTTCCTCGGTGATGAACAATTGTCAAGAATCTTCTCGAGATCGTATAACTTTCTTAACTTATCTTGAATATAATTTAGATATTCCCAACGTAAGATTTTCAGGTGCCTTACGTAATCCGGCGTACCACTATTGTTCAACAACGTCTGCGCCAATGAATCGCAATTATCGCTTTGAAGTGCACGGCTTATCTCAATGCATAGCTCTTGCCGTGTTATTTCTTCCTTAACCGGATCTCTCTGTCGAGTAAGTAACAAATAACAAAAAGATAAATTAGATTGACGAGAAAACTTGTCGATTAGAATATATTAATTCTAATGAAATTTAATATTTTCGCAAAACGGCAATATTGACCCTCTATAATCTGATTGTTCTTATTTTTTTATTTGATCTTGTTATGTATTTAAACAAAAATTATATAATGTAGAAGATATAACTATACTATAAAAAGTATAACTTAGATTTAACAAATACTAATTTTCGAATATAAAATAACATAAATAACATTAAATTAATTTTGTGACAAAAACATGAAATAAGATTTAAAAAATACAAATATACGTGAGCGTAATTTGAATGTTATATAATGTTATAGAGGGTTAATCTTCACTTATATATTTCATTTTTAATTAGGAGAAAAAATAATGAGAAAATGTAGAATAAAAGAACTCATCCAAGTTTCATAAAAAAAAAAATAAAAACATTTCGTTTTCTCTTGTGATTTCAAATACCTTCTTCCCTTCCAAAGGACCAAACTCTTTGCTCAAAGCTTTGTCGATCAAATTCAGAATATGACTCTTGCTGGCGTGAAGATCGAGATCCTCGTCAAACTGCTCACTTTTCTCAACAACCTCAGAGTTCTTGCTTTTCTCATTAATTTCTTCTCCGTCGCAAGTCGTTCCCTCGAACGATTTCGTAATTTTCCTGTTTTTAACAGTTGTTAACCTACGACAGGGTTTCAAGTAAGAAATATTCTTCAATTCTCTACATAATTTCTCATCCTCCAAAAAATCATTGATTTCTCCATCCGTTTCTCCATCTATGCAATGATAGCTGGTGCTAGCTTCTACTTGTTGAACAGTTTTGTCGCCTCTCTGTCATAAGATTATTAAATTTTACCAAATTTTATATATTATTTATAATTATATATAAAATTTATGATTTATTATTAAATAATTATATATAATTATTTTATATATTATATATAATTTTACCAATTTATTATATTTCTATTTTAATCCATCAATTAAAATATCTCTTTACGCACAAGTATCGTGTTCTTTAACGCAATTCATTATCTTACTTATTAATTATTAATTATTTACTCATTAAAGAGTACATTAAAATACATTATTTCAATCATCGAGTTCGTTGACTTCATTCGAATTTACTGAAATTAATTAAAAAAAAAAAACATACCTGCTCTGGCACATTCTTATTATTACTCGTCGAAGTTTGGAGTCCCTTGGAAGATATTGCATCAATACATTGCAATTCGCTATTGAAATGATGTTCCTTTTTTTTCCTTCTCGTTTCATCCTCGAAAAGGTTCGAGTTTTTCTTTCTCTCTGTTTGTTCGACGTTCAACGAATCATCTTCCTTGCACTGCTTATCATCGATATTCTTCAATTTCCCACATAAATGAGAAACGTACTTCAAGTGATCAAACTCTTGATATTGTTGTTTCAAATATTGTCTGTACTCGTCCCAGTCGCTTTCTTTTTTCTTCAAATTCGATTCAAATTCTCCCATGGAACTATCGCATCTCTTTGATCGATGATATCTTTCGCAACATTTATCCAAAAAATCACTCTCCGGCTCAGAATAATCTTGTATGCCTTGTAATAACTGATAAATTTGAAATTTTGCATTAACAAGTGCTTTTTTAAAATCATCGCGTTGATAATCAGACGAATTATTAGAACCTGATCGTTCTTCAAATGACAATCCTTTTGCGTCAATGTGTTAATTGACGGAAGGTTCGGATACTTGTTATAACACTCATTCTCAATGCCTTTGTTAATGATATCATCAATTATCGTCGTGAACTTTTCATCCTCTTCCTCATTCCTATGCTGCTTTTGTCGATGACAATTGTTCGATGTTTTCTTCGAATAATAAATGCGATGATAACGGGGATCTGATTTTGGTGAGAGAGGAATGCTATACGATTTCTTTACACCACCGTTTGTCAATGCATTGTCAAATATATGATCGGTTTTCTTAAAAACTGCCTCGATGTTATCAATATCCCTTAAAGATATGAAAATATATACGAAAACTTCAGAAAAATAAGAACAAAGAGAAAAAAGATTTTTTTCAATCGAACGACTTAAAATTATGATAAAAGTCAATCGTTAATCTACTCCATCTAGATACCTCGTTTTAGATGATGTTCTTTTAAAGTTAAGCTGACAATGACAGGAAGGACAGCGATGCGTTTTAGATTTCTTTTTACGTCCATAGGAATCCATCTGGTTGACGTCGTGTTTCATTGAATGTTCGCATCGTGAGTAAGGATCGCCGGAAGCATAATTCGGAGAAGCGTGATAATGAGCGATCGATTTTGTAAAACAAGGTTTTCTTTTGTATATTTCTTTAAAATGACAAACATCTTCCTCGTTGTTCTCCTAAATAAATGGATTTAAGCCGTGTGTCTCATTTTATTTACTTTTACTAATTGCTTTTACTAACAAATGTTTCAAATAAAAATTGTGAAATATTGACAAGAAAACATAATATTTATTGCAGATATTTCATAAAGGGCATTGTTGTCGAGATAAGGAAGTCACAGCAATTTGTTCAAGTGAAAATCGAAATTTTAAATCCAACAAAAGTTGTTAAAATATTGATACGAATCTAATAAGCACCTAGAGCATACCTTTTGAATAATATTTCATCCAATTATGATTCTTTAAAGTTTAACAACCCTAATCCCAAAAATGTTATATGCTTATGATTTTTTAACGATCATATTTTTGTGTACGACTATCCCAATGGTGCCATTTATTTGGATTTTGTACAAACTAAGTTACCCAATTTGATGAATGATGTTTATAATCATAACCGTTATCAAGTATAGTTTCAACACGACAATACGCTATAATCGTATCGTTCGAGATTTCTTAACTCAATATTATCCTAATCGACGGATTAAACGTGCCGGTTCAGCTGGATGGTCTCTATAGATCCCTTGATCTAACTTCATCAAATTTGTATCTTCGGGAAGCAATTAGAAATATTCTATTAACCACCAAAACTACGCGTGAAAACATAATGAAATGGATCGCTAATGTTTGCCAAAATATTTCTCGCAATGTTTTATTATCAATTCTTCGACATTTTCGACGCAAGGTCAGATTATGCATTTATAGAAGGGAAAATGTTTTCAAACATATGTTGAATTAATAATTTAACCTTTTGTTCGATCTATGTGTATGCTAATATTATAAAATATTCAACGATTCAAACAACAGAAATTATATAAGAAATGAGGATTAATTTTAAAAATATATAAACAAAAACAATAAATTAAAAAACAAAAAAGAAATTGGTTAATGAATTCATTGGTTATTAGATGTTTACAGGAAAATTAAACGCATTATTTGCGCTTACACAGTTTATTAAACTTCAAGACATCATAAAGAATGAAAAAATGCGCTATATGGATTCGTATTAATACTCTTTACAACTTCTATCAGGGTTAAAATATCGATTTCCATTTAAAAAGACTGTTATGACTTCCTTATTTTAACAACAGCGCCCTTTATAAAATAACTATCCTCTATGATACTTCTCCCTCAAAACTTAACTTCTATTTAAAACATTTGTTTATAAAACCAATAAGACTGGAGATATTCGGTGATATCATTTAAAATGAGATACACAATATATACAAACTATTAATTAGTATTAACATACACCAAATTTTTCTGACATTTGGATTAGGATTTCTTATTTTTTTTTTTTTTATTTAAATAATGTTATTTTAATTTTACATAACTATCAGGATACAAATTATTTAAAAACGAGACCCTCAAACATTTAATCTTCCAGCGATAATAAAAATGTAAAATTAGGAACTTACCATTTTTTTTGCCACTCTTTCTAGTAATATACCGGATAAACCGGAACTTCGCCAAATGGAATTTTGAATCCGTATTCATAATAAGCTTATTCCATTAATACCCTTTTGATATTACAGATGTGATCTTTCATTCTTTTCTCAGACACAAACAAATTATCGAAAATTAAAATCTCGAAGGATTTAAGATTAATGTCCGAAGTAAAATTCGAAGGGAACAAAAAGAAGAGAATAAGATATAGGAAAACGAGACGTAAAAAACCGTAAATGTCAAAATGAACGAAAACCACAAAGCTTGAGCGCGTGTATATGCGTGATAAAAGTTGTTGCTCCATTGTTTTTCTAACTAAAAACAAAGTAGTTCGCCAATAATGTAAAACGTGTCTAGAGTAGTCATATCAACGAAAAATCGTGAATCATTACAACAGATACATTACAAATCATTGAAGAACTTTTACATAGATATACAGAAATTTTAATTCTACATTAAAAAATGAATTATCATGAAGACGTAAAAAAAGTATAATTACAAAACAGAAATCTTATAAATATAATTTATAAATAAAATTTATATATATATATTGTAAATATTTTCTATTTTAAATATATATATATATATATATGTATATATATATATATATATATAAATTTTACAAATTTCTGTTATTAATATACATATAGTATCAAAATAGAAAATAAAAAAATCATATTCATTCTATCCTTAAATGAATATTATCTGTCTCGAAATTATACTTGGAAAAATCATTATCAGACAAACGTAAAAAAATTATCCCACGATTTGTTTAAAAAAATACATATCATTATATAATACATATTAAAAAGCAATACATGTACATATATTCAAATGTACAAATCAAGTCTACAAATTAGATAATATACTTTTTCATAAAAATACAATTCATTGAATTTCATTAACTATGTAAACGTGAAATGTTTCTCTAATAGAAAAAATTCTACAAAGCTCTCATCGATCCGTAAATACGACTCATATTACGTAGTACCATGTGAATTATTTAGTTAACGCTTTTTATCTGATCTATCCATCATTTGTCACAAGATTGAGACTCGTTAATTCAATCCGTTAGAAACTCTGATTCAACATGGTTGGGAACGAAAAGGAAAATATTAAAGTGAAGTTTTCTTATATGCATGAAATTGTGCCGGATTTTCAAAAACGTACGAAATTGACGGTTAAAAATATTCAGTCTGTCCCAACAGAATCTGCTACGCATGTCGGTACGGATGTAATGACTACAAAGTCATTAATGGGTCAATATTTCGTTGAATTTGCTAACAACTCAAGTATTCATGGATTTAATCATCTGATAACACATCACAGACATCCTTTAGAAAGGTATTAAATACAATTATCCTTTTATTATCAATAAAAAATGAACAATATTTAATTGTCAATTAATTAAACATTTTTTAAAGGTTCCTTGTAGCCATATTCATACTAGCTGCTCTTGCGGGTTTAATTTTTGTTTCCATAATTTCTTGGTACCGATACCAATACGATGCTATTTCAATATACTGGAATCATGAGTATAAACTTTTCAAACTCGTTAAACCGTCGTTTATTATATGCCCATTAAATGTAATTCAGGATTCTAGCTTCCCTGAAACTTTTAAACGGTAAAGTTTATGTCCATTAATGTTTACAATATTAAAATATCTTTAAATGTATTTAATCATAAAATACAGTAATTCGTTTGGAGATTAAATCGTCAAATTATGATCATCCCAGTTATGGCATTGAAGACACACCAAAGGCTCGAGCGTTCTTTCATTTTTTATCAAATGCTACCTACGAGACTATGATCGACACACCTGATTACGATGAAGCACCACCAGGACTATGGCTTAGGATTCTGTCAGATTTGAAGAAGGAATTCATTTATGAAACAACTTTGACTAACAAAGGAATATGGATCGCTACAGAAAATGGTATATGTCTTTCTATAGGGAACTTAGTTCTTCAATATGCCAGTTTATAGTAAGTATCAAAACACTGACTAGGAAATTGAGATACAAATTAGTCAAATATTTAAAAAAAAATTCATTCTTTTTATTATTACTATTTAATTAGTGACTTAATATCTAACAATTGGACCATAGTACCTCTGCCTAAATTTCCTCCAGATCCTCAAGATTTTGAGGTGGATAATAAAGACATAAATGATTTTAATTATATACCATCGTATACTTACAATAAGGATCATGGAAAAACAGAATTAGTGAAAACTGATGCTGAAGTAACGGTGATAATCTTTAAAACTATTTGATTATTAGCCAATGAAACATCATGATTGTTAATATAAAATTATCTTCATTTTTTGAACATATAGCTTAGCATACTTGATCCAATGGATTCATACAATTATGAATTCGCAAAAACTAGACATCATCTACAAATTCTTGAAATACAAACGGTTGTTCTTCGAATTCTGCAAGCAGACAGTACGAAAAGTATATATAAACTTCCAATGCATAGAAGAAAATGCGGATTCCCTTCAGACAATGGATTGGAATTATGGCCAATATATACATATCAAATGTGTATGACCGAATGTAGATCTCGTATAATTAGAAAAAAATGCGGCTGTTACCCTCATTTTTTAAGACATATACGTAAAGATTTTTATCATTTTTCATGATTTATATCTTGAAAATAGTTCTTAGATATTTTTTCTTATACGTATCTATTTGTTTTCTTAGCTAATGTTCCTATCTGTAATGCTGCACAATTGCGTTGTATCGGAAGAATACAACGATCGGAATCATTTACTGTTAAAACATCTTCTTGCAATTGCCTCGTTAATTGCAATCAAGTTTTCTACTTATCGGAGGAAACTAAAATAACGAGATTGTAATTATAAAAAGGATATCAATAATCTTAAAAATAAGTATTATATCCAATTTAACGATTATAAAGCATATTTAATAATTCCAGCAAAGACATATCTCCCATGAATACCACAAGTTTCAAAATGACCATCAGTTTTTCGAAAAGCAAATTTAAACGTAAGGAATGGTTCACTTTTGGGGACTTCCTAAGTATGTTTAAAATGCATATAAATTACTTTGCTTTCTTCATAATTTTGATTTTTTTAATATTTCTTTTTTCTTCACCCAGCATCTATTGGTGGAGCTGCTGGTTTATTCCTCGGTTGCAGTGTATTATCCTTTGTTGAAATATTATATTATGGGACTTTACATTTGTACATTTATATGCGATACCATAAACCAAACAAAACCTAAGCTAAAAATCGAATATGTATACTAATCAACTACGTGATTAACAAAGACGTGATAGTTGAAAAATACCGTTTATTGCAAAACAAATTGCATTTTTGTTAGAGGGACGTAAGAGAAATAAATATCACATACATACAAATGTACATACATACGTCTTTAAAGACGCTGATAAACGCACGATCACTGTACACTAATTTACAAGAGAAGAATCACTTGAAATAGTATTAGAAAATGCTTCTTTTCGAGTAATTATCTTTTCGAAATAAAAGATAAACAATTTAGGATGACTAAAAGGATGCTAATATATCAATGAATGGAGTTCCAGGTTCCTTTGCTGCAACTTCAAATATTTCAATGAAAGCTTTCTTTTGAGATTCCTCGGGCAGCTGTATATAAAATAATTAATTTAAAAAATACTTACAGATACAATTCTAACTTTATTTTATACATCAACTTTTCATGCTTACGTGTACCTTATGATAAAAGTCATTAGCTGCAATGCACAATATTTTCTTATCCTCATATTCGTATTTCCCAATCCTTGATTGTACATGTGGGAATCTATATTGATCTATGTCAAGGAGCATATTATTTATTTACTCCTAAATTCTAAAAAAAATTCATTTAAAAGAAGAGAAAAAGGATACAAAGCTCTCAACCAGTTATTCGTAGATGCACTTATAAAGAAACATGAGAGACACCAAGTGGACATAGCCAATGGTAAACTCTGTATGAAATTTGGCAAACTGAAGACCACCCAATCTTGTAATAAACTCAGTTGTGTAGACGTACAAGCTCTTTCACAGACCTAGATTTAATAGAACAAATATTTTCAATTCCTTTAATATTTTATATTCACATCTTTTTAGATATTGTATTTTACGAACTTTAAACACAACGCCAGAAAGCAATCGAGGATGTGGTTGTTGAGGTGATAAAAATTCACCAATAACTTTTGTTAAGATTTGTGATAGTGGAAAGAAATCTGCTAAAACACCAGATAAAACTGAACAAAGAATCTCTACTTCCATTGGATAGCCTCTCTTAATTCTATCAAATATGGCAGACGTTCGTTCTATAGATCGAACCAATGATTCTGGTTCAATGTCCGGCAATGGTTCTTCAACATTCGTTTGATTTAATCTATCTGCTGCTTCTGTATACATACAAGTTAATAAAAGTTGCAAAGCAGGCAACGCAAACATCGGACTTGAATGCCTTAAACGTTCTGTTGCTATTTTAACTATTTGTTCTGCTACTCTACCCATTACACTTTTTGTTATAATTAATCTTTCAAGACCCTAAAATAAAACAGGTACAACCAATTTTTTACTATTGAAGGAAAAGGCAGTTTTTAAATGAAATTTAAAATATACCTGTAAAAGAGTTTGATGTAAACTAATCGAAATATTCGGTGACATGACTAGAGAAAGAACTAATTCAAGCACAGCAGGAGCTTCTGTATCAGGTGTTGTATCTCCTGCATGTTCTAATAAAAAAAATACTAAGGCCCACATGATTCCTTGATGTTCTTCGCTTTGACTTAATACCCTAAAATAAATGAAAAAAATCATAAGTTTCCATTCTTCACAAATAAGACAAAAATTACATTTAAGATATTAATTCAAAACATATGGATTACCCATCCATATCTTGAGTATCTATGTGTTTTTGTATATATTCGATAGTCAATGGATGTAAGATGTTCATAATCTCTTCATAATTGGCCTGAACTGCACTTTGTAATAAATATAAGACACCATGAAGTGCTGCAACTCTAGCAGCCAAGAAAACTGATTTAAGGTTGATATCAACCAAACGCTTTACTCTATCCAAGGTATCCAAATCCTAAAATAATAATATTCTTCAATTAATAATATTGATATACATATGATTTTTATATTTTTAGCATAATGTTATATATACCAGTGGTGTTAATACTGCAGCAGCCTTACATACAGATATTACCAAATACTGATGTAAGATTCCATTTTCTATAGGATGTACTCTTGATATTTCTAAGCAGACATCTAGCATCCATTGATATTGTGCTCTTTCTACAAAGAGATCAGAAATAGCTAGGAGAGATTTCATAGTTTCTGTAAGTAATTGTATAGGAATATTCGCTTGTGGCGACAACCAAGAAGTATAAAGTTCCACTAAAAAGCGAAGACACGAATCTACATCTAATGATGCAGACTTTAATGCATCATTCCTTCTGTTTTTTAGTTCAAGTACAGAAGCATTTAATTTATCTTCATACAAATTACACGATGACCATAAGTAGGAAACTGATAATTGGCTGTACGTACAGTTATCTGAAGTTGTAATTTTTTCTATGTTTCCTCTATGAAATATATGATCTAATTTTAGACCATTTATGTTTTGAATATCACTCATACATTCATACTTCCATGTAAGCAAATCTTGTATAGTATATAATTCTTGTGAGCTTACTTTCACAACTGAAAGCTGAGGATCTCGTGAATGATGTATCAAACAACTAGTACTAGGATTACCAGGATGTGGTAGAAACATTGTTTGTAACAATAATTGTGTTATAGCTTGAATAGCTAAACAGCTTGCTTGTACTAACACTGTTGCTTCTTCCAAAGAAGTATTTTCATTTTGTGAAAGATTTAACAATCCCAATAATGCCATCCATATTTCTTCAAATTGTAACCGTGAAGTCCAACCCAACAAATTTATTCTATAAATGAACTGTTCTAAAATATCAACTTCTTGAAGAAGATTTGATTCAGTCGATAATAATGGAAAGTGGCATTTGGTCGTACCAGAGCCCATTATATGCCAACCATGTTTCCAAACCAAAGGAGGTGTAAGAACAAAAGAATTTACCAAAGGTTGACGACTAATAAGTACAATAATGTCTTTTATTATATTAAATAAATAGGGAGGAATGTTTTTAGAACTATTATTCGCTTGACATTTTTCAAGCCAAACGACCAATGATGCTATTTGCATACATGCCTGTGCATAATGCTTCGTTTCTTCGTCTTGAAAAGCTGGTTGTAAAGAACATGTATCAACATGAGGTAATGATTCGACTGTTGTTAAGTTACTTTCAACAATTTTTGTCATAGCCAATATCGTTGAACATACCCACGAGTATCGAGTGTGATCTGCAAAAACCTTAAATGGGCCTTCACATTTCAAAAGTTCTGCAGCACAACTCAATGTTAATTCTACTTCACTTGGTCGTAGCTTTCTAATATTTTGTTTATCTATATGTATCATCCAATGTGTTAATTCAAAACATAATAAAGCAAACTTAGCACAATCTTCATCAACTTTTGCATCCATGTTTGCCAAATTATATCTAGTTAGTTTCGACAATGTTTTTGTAAATGCCTTTACAACTGGAACGATTTTAAAAAATGTATTCCAGTAAATGGAATCGTCTAAAAGTTTGGAAATCCTTGTAGCATATTTCATTTCTTTACTATTGATATTAGATTTTTGCGGATTATATAAATAATGTGGTTTTGGCATAAGCTCAGTTACATTACGTACATGCTCTAACAAACACTGTTTAGCAGCTGTATATAAAGGACTGGCTTCAAAAATACGAATTTTTTCATTGTGAATTTTCCTTAACTCTAACTTTTGGCAATTCTCAATAGTCAATCTTACACCCAATGTTATGCAGTCTTTTAAAATTATTATATCAAACTCCTTAGAAGAAATAATACTCAAACAGTCTTCAAAATTTAAATTACTCAATAGTTGTGCAGATTCGTGAGTATTATACGTTGTATTCTGGTGACAGCAACGTAATTTAATCTGGGAAAGAAACCAATCACGATCTAATTGAATTGTTTTTACGATTGATGGATTAAAAGATCTACATAAATCAGGCTCGAAAGGTGAGAGATCATAAAAGTGTACTCCTAATTTGTTTAATAAGTTAACTAGAGCTCCATGTTTTTTAGCTAGCTTAGTAGCCTGTAATGTATCCATAATCTTTACTAGATCATTCTTTGGCAATTGTTCCATAACATCTGCTGCACTCAATGTTAATAAAATTTCAACTCTTCTACTAGCCATTTTTGCTGCCATTCTTGATAGAGCAAGATATTTAGTAGATAAGAACTTTGGAATTAACATCATTATGACTGCACCACTTTGAGATTGATGTGCATCTTCGATACACTGCAATAAACGTTTTATGAAGCTTGGTTGTGATAAATTCACACATTTTGTTGAAATAGCTTGTACTAGGAGACCACTAGCTGCAGGATTTCTATGTATAGCAGCTGCTAGAAGTTCTTTGACCGGAGATTCAGTAGCTATGTGTATTGCTTCTTCGATATAATTCACTAATAACCATGTTAAAGGCTCTGCATCATTGAGATTTTCACATACATAATCACAAAATAATATAACTCCACCTTTATGAATAATTTGCACATTTATGCTGTTTACATAGTCGTATACTTTTTTCTCATTTGGAAGAGATCTTACTATGTAATCGGAATTTCGTGTGCCCAAAATTTTAGACCAAAATAGCATCTCATTATAGCTTAATAATGTCATTAGATAAGCCCATTGACATGTTAACATTGGACATGCATGTCCAATACTTAGCATTAAAGAATTTAAATTGTCTATAGGAAACTTTTCCTCATCAAGCATATTGCGATTTTGAACCATTTGCATTGCTGCATTTGCCACTTTACAATGACTTCCAGACTCGAACATGTGAATACATAATTGTAAGAAAAATGCAAATTGATGCACCAAATAATCATTATTATCTGTATGCTGAGCAAATCCTGTATAGGGATCTATGGCTTTGTGATTGATTAATCCAAGAATGTTAACAATTTTTGTGCCTATCAGACTAATCACTTTAAATATGAATCTGGCTAAAATTTTTTCAGGCGGTATTTGTGCAGACTGAGTTCCAAGTGCATTTAACGGATCTATAACTTTAGACAAATTATCTGGAAATAATAATAAATGTGAAAGATCTGTCATATATATGCTAAGATCCGATAATCGTGCTAACATCGACTCTTCTTTAGCACAAGAAATGAGAGTTAATAATATAACATTTATCATTCCCAACCAGCGTTTTAAATTAAAAATTGGTTCTTTCAAAGACACAGGAGCTGTAAAAAGTACTTTTAAAAGTGGGTCTACTGGCCTAAAAACGGTAGGAGAAATTGCAGCAAACAATTTTACTAAAGCAATATGAGCATTTTCCCATTCTAGTCTTACTTTACACATTCCCAACATTGGAAGTATAGTATCTGTAGTCATTCTAGACCATCTTCTCCACTTTTCTTCTCCATTTCCATCTCCACTAAATCTAGATTCTGAGACACACAATGCTAAAAGCTCTATAACTTCATGATATTCCACAAGACGAAGTAGCATTGAAATCAATACTTCTTTTGTTGTTTCCAATTCTCTTTGTTCTGCTTGATTAGAATTTCCATTGCGAATAAGAAAAATATCTCCAACTACAGGTGCAAGTGCTGGTATACAATATCTAAGTGCTGGCTGTCCACTTGCCATAAGTCCATCACATAACTGTATTATTTTAGGAATACCTATTACAACCTTTGAGTGATTTTTTTCATAAGATAACTGCACCAAAAAACTGAAAATTTTTGGTAACAGATCTTCTGCTTGCTGTATTTGACCTTCCTCTATGAATTCAAACTGTTTTAATACAAATCCAATAAATATCTTGTCTGAATCTAATAAACAATAATTAACTTTCAATTGAATTAGTTGACTCAGAAGCATAAGCACTTGACATTGCAGTGAAATATTGCTCGTAATAGTATATTGTTCCATAGACTTTATAACCATTGGTTCAAATAAACGAATAAAAGTAGCTACGGAAGCTTTATGATCTGAAGAATATATATATGATAATTTTCGATCTCCTTTTCTACGTGTTAAACCTATCCACCTAGAAATCAAGGGAGGTCAAAATAGAATATATCTCAAATATAATTTAGAAATCTATGATACTTACTCAGTATCTGGTTTATTTTCGTCTCTGCAATTATTTCCTATTAATTTTATCATATCTGCCATATGTCTAGCTGGATTCTGAAAACATTGATTATAAAAGCCTTTAGAAGTATCTCTTAATGCAATATTCTGTTCTGCATATTGTTGCATATCCAGTTCGCTCCATTGAGTACCAAGATTTTTACCAAAAAGACATTTTAACAGTTGCTGCACACACTGAATAGTTGCAGTTGGTGATAAAGTGACAGTTGTCTGCAAGTAATATAGAATTTCCTCTGCTATCCTGCCTGCTTCATTAAAAGTGGCTATCTCAAGAATTTGCGAAAGAGTATCCAATATAGCAGTTAATAATGCAATATACATCTCGCTAGCCTCAGGATCAAGAGTAACGAGATAATTAGAGTGCGCTGCTTTGAGATTGTCATACATCTTCATATAATGCGGAATAGTACTAAATACTCCCATTTGTTCTTTTCCAAATTTTAAACTTAAAAACTTATCTCCTTTTTCTTTTTGTTTCTGTTCGGTAACTACTTTTTTCTTTGGAGATAAAGTGTGTGGAGTTGGCAAAGAGGATAGCGATGATTTTGTACTTATTTGATTTAATTGTATATCATCAATAACATGGAGAAAAATATTTAAAACCCTTATAACATGAGTCAGTAATAGTTCCATATACTGACACATTTGTTTATCTTTGAACATACTCCAAATATTTGATGTATCAGAATCATGTTTGCTTGTTGGTTCATTAGGTTTTAGATTGCAAAGAGCCAATCCTGATGCAAGATTACCCGCAAGAGAGATTAAATGTTTATGTGTTGATAAATCCAAACTTATTGCAGATGAAGATAACAAAGGCAACAGCAAAGACAGTAGACCAGTGCCAATTGGAGATGTTATTTCAATCACAAAATTGCTTTCATTTGTTGTGTCTATTCGACTAACAGCCTTTTTATGAGATTTTTTAAGCAGTGCTTTGGGAAGTATACAATCCCAACCTCTGACATAAACTATAGTGTTATAAACTTCACTTAATAGAGCAAGAGCTTCGCAACAACCATATACCATATACTTAGATGAATCAACCATGAGTATTTCAGTTAAGATGCTAACAATACGAGATAATGAATCTTCTGTATTTACGTGATATTTCTTATCATTATGATCAGTTAATGATGTAAAAGGTTTGACAGTATTATTTATAGATACTCTATGTTTATCATAATATGAAGATATCCTTAAAGTACTTGACATTACAGTTGACAAATACTTTTCTGTATATTGAGCTGCTTTTTTTATAACAGCACTTTCCTGTGGATGTTGAAAATATAATAATGGAATGCTTCTGAAAATAAAAATAAAAATCAATTTTAACAGAATAAAAAATTTTAA
Source organism: Dolichovespula saxonica (assembly GCA_911387935.1). Taxonomy (NCBI): domain Eukaryota; kingdom Metazoa; phylum Arthropoda; class Insecta; order Hymenoptera; family Vespidae; genus Dolichovespula; species Dolichovespula saxonica. Next base: position 9,406,089 of record OU426998.1, read on the forward strand.
GTAATATTATTTTAAGTACGATTTAAGTAATCTATAACATTCTCACTTACTTAACAATTGCTTCAGATGCTGCGTGCCTAACTCTTTTATCCTGATCTCCTAATAAAATGATTATAGCATCAATAAAATGTTGTTGAAATAATGCATTACCTGTTATGTGTTCTATTGTAATATATGATAAATTGCTTAGTAAATCTGCTAATTTAACTTTTACAAGAAAATATGGATTTTTAACAAGCCTAGGTAATTCAAATAAAATGCTTATTCCATATTGACTATCAACAGAATTTAGTATTTCTGGTAAGCATAAATTTAGTGCTGTTAATGTTTGGCGACATGTTGTAGCAGAATCATCCTCCAAACCCTTCAAAAGAAATTGCTTATTAATACTTTAAAACAGATATTATATTAATTATAATAAATTTTACTGTAAAAAAATCTTACTTTTATAAGTAATTTTATCATATTTTCCAGCAATGAATTTTCATTTGCTTTACTGTTTAAACTTTCAGGTTGGAAATTTTTAAAAGATCCACCATACTGTGTAAAAACTGTTTTCAAAAACGATCCAATAAGAGTTGATACATTAGCTCTGATTTGAGGATCAGAATGATTTGCAAATAATAAAATATCTTTCATCATTTGTTTGTCTGAAGTAGAATCTTTGGCAACTGTCATTAAAAGTAGATCTGGATAAAGTCTTAAAATATTAGCTACACATGTTAAAGCAAGACATTTAACACTGACACGAAATAATTTATCAGGCATCAAGTGACCAGCACTGCCTGTTAGCAAAAATGATGAAACTAAATAACGACAACAAAATTTAACAGGCATATCAGAGTCTGTATAAGTTCCAATATTAATTTCGTGTGATGGCATTTCCATTAGCAACTTTTGTGGAGAAGCTACAGATATTGAAGCTTCCTCTAAATACTCTTCTTCTTTCAGGTGATAATCACTTTGCAAACTTGAGTAGTGTATTTCTTCTGTGCGTTCTATTTCATTTCCAGCATCACTTCCTTCCTCAACACCACCTCCTAAAGTAGACATAAACTAGAAAATTTATATGTATATCCAATTTTATTCATACAAAAAACATTTACATTTATATATTTATTCTCACCCTCTAAAGTCCCTATTTTTAATTCACTGTAATTTTCCATTGTCTTTCTTTTGATTTCTGTTATTTCACTTGAACATGTTTCCTGTATTTCTGATTTGTGCATCACTGGAAGTACTGTTTCAGAATCCATAATCCAATTTCCTATTTTTGAATTTAGTTGCGGCATTTCTGGTTCAAGCAAATTCAATGTGGAATCACAATTGCCTCCCGAAATACTTGTAGCTGTTGAAGTACTTATTTGACCCAACGATATTCTGGCCGCTTCTTGATTCAACTCTATTCTACTGTGAGTAATACCTTCTTTAGATAACAATACATATTTGAATGCACTTGATGAACATTGCAAAAGTTGAGCTAATGTTTCCAAAGCTGCATTTATTAAATTATGATTTGAATGCCACTTAGTGTAATGCAAGCATAACTCATAAATTTGTAAAAAATTTTCCAGTTGTTGTTTGTCACTAGCTTCACATTCTGTTGGCGTATTTATATATGGTAAAATCACTTTCAAACATCCAAAAACACCAATAACTGTATTCAAGTGATCTATGTCATCACTTACTGGTATTATAGCATCTGAAAAAATAGTATATTATTAATATACAGTACAGTTTGCAAACATAATACTTGTAAAATATCCATCTTACCTAATAAATAATTTAATACATAACATAAAAAAACCTGAGGTTTCCTACAATTTAAACAGGTTGTTAAAATCATATTTGCTGCAGCTCTACGAAATGCTGCTTGAGTAGATGAAATATTTTGAAAGAATGCCTTAAGCAACGTCTATAAACAGATAATATATTTCTTAATATACGGATTAGTATCATATTTATTCCTAATAATATTATTATACTTTAACATCATTATCCATCATAAACGGCCCCAGTGTTCTTAGAATTAATTTCAATGCTTGTGCAAGTGTATCAATTACTGATTCCTCTGGTCTATGTGCTATGATTGTAATACATGGTATTAAGTTTGACACATATGCTTTTCCTCTTGTAGGACGAATCATGTGACTAAGTAAACCAAATCTCCAAAGAGCAGCTCTCAATGTTCGAGCTGGTCCATTGCTCTTTATTCCATTATATAATTCTATTTGAATTTTGACTATATCACTATCTGCTATAGCCTGGTAAATAATCATGAGTTATATATTATAATGAATATATGTATTATAATGACATAATAATGGAACTGATTTCATTTGTTACCAAAATAAAAAACATTAAAATAATCATACCCTTATGATTTTATTTAGAGATTCATCAGCAATCATTCTTACATCAGCTTCTGCGTCGTCACATAATGCCAATAATGTTTTAATTGAACAACCAAAAATTTGTGGATATTTAGAAATTAATTTTGTATTTGGTGAACATAATCCTTCAGTAATTATTATACAATGTGATATCTTTTCTTTTCTGTTATCATTAACAACACAAATTGTTTAATAGTATTCATAAAAACATTTATAAAAAGTTTGACAACATAAACAATTTTAATTCATACCTTATTGCAGGATCAGATGAAACTGTGGTTTCCTGTAATATCTTCAATGCTTCTATAGCTTTTAATATATTGTTTAATGCAGCCATTTTTATATAAAATAATTATTATTTTCTTTCTAACTATTTAACCTTCTTACCCAAAACCTTTAACAAATAGCATACTAATAAAAATAGGTCGTTTTTAGAATATAGATGAGTTATAAAAATCTACATGCTGAGAAGCGCCATATTTATTTACGATCGAAACGTGTCACACAAAATTATAAACACAAATTGTATCTACCAAATATGTGGTTTCCATCTTACCATTACAGGTTATTCATTTTTTAAATAAAATTATTTAACACTGGCAACGCGAACTATATTTAACCATTTTAATAACTCTACGCAATTGTTGCACTTTTATTGAAACTAAGAAAAGAAATTATTAAATTTTCAATTCACAATACATTATCAAAGTCTGCCATATTTGTTGTAAAACTGAAGGACACGATCTAAAGTCAAATTTGTGAATAATCATATCATAATATAATATAATATATATGTATATATATATATATATATATATATATATATATATATATATATATATAATATACATATATATATACATATATATATACATATACATATATATAATATTTTTATTTAAATTAAAATTTAAAATTAGCAATAAATGATCTTTTTATCTATCACAATATTTAACCTATCATATTTGTAATAATATTAAAAATAATACTTTCAAATATTGCTGTTTTTGAATATACCGTGTGAGAGATAGTATGTCAGAATGCATATTTAAAATTTTTAAGTAATATGAAAGTGCGTTCTATAAATTTGTTTTCTCCTTTAAATATAAATTATTCTCTTTTAAATTAGAAACAGGATATACAAAAGTATTTGTTACACAATGAGGTTAAATTCAAATAAAAATCAAGGATTTCAATGACATTTATTTCACTTGTAGATAGCGCTGTAATCCGTTGTATTCTGCTTGCAAATTCTGGTTATGTACAGCATACATAAAGTCGATAATAAAAATATACAACATGTAACAATAATGATGCTCATTGTAGGTAATATAAAAGTTCTATTATTTTATACATTTTACAAGGAAAATACTCAAGGCAACTTATAAACATATCATGAAGGAATAATGTTAATAATATAAAATTAAAAAGAGCAGATACAAGGCAAAATACTTAAATAGAGTCTTTAAAATATTTAAATTAATTTGTAAACTATGCCCTTAATCCTCAGTACAATTATTTTTCTTCGAATAAAATAAAATGCAGCTTATTTGGTAACTTCGTGAATAGCATTAGCAAGATAATCCACGTTTTTACTTGATACTCCTGCTATAGATATTCTTCCATCTTTAGTAAGATATATGCTATAGTTTTTAGTGAGTTTATCAACCTGTAATTTTTAAAAATGTATGAAAATAAACATTTATATATTGTATATTACATTGTATTAATGCATAAAGGTTAACTATTTTACCTCATGAGTTTTAAGACCTGTAAAACAGAACATTCCAATTTGATCTGTAATGTGTGTCCAATTCCGTGAGCTTCCTAACTTTTCTAAATTCCCTCGTAATGTTTTACGCATACAAATTATTCGATCAGCCATTTCCTTAACATCATAAAGCCATTCTTCTTTTAAATCGGAATTCCCTAATATTTCAGTAACGATTCGCGCTCCAGAAATAGGAGGATTAGAATACATAGGCCTGATTATAATTTTAAGTTGCGACATCACAGTAGCTGCTTCTACTTTGCTAGATGTAATTAATGAAAATGCTCCAACACGTTCACCTATACAACAAAGAGTACTGCAAATCTTATATATGATATTTAATCTCATTAATTTTCTCAATATTTCATCTATATTACCATAAAGTCCCATATTCTTTGCATAGGATTGAGATAAGGCAATTTTATTCTTATCTTTTAGGAACAATCTAATAGCAGCTGCATCCTTATCTGTCGAACCTATAAAAACATGAATATTAATAAAAGATTCTATAACTGAAACAAATTGTTACTGCAATACTTTACCAGAAGCAAATCCCTGATATGCCATATCAAAATATGGGAAGAGATTTCTTTTCTTTATCATTGCAGATATTTCTTCCCATTGTTCTAATTTTGGATCAACACCAGTTGGATTATGAGCACAGGCATGGAGGATAACAATTGATTTTTCTGGAATTTTCTGTTAATAAGATCATCATTAGTAATTCAATGTTACTGTTGCAATATTTTATGCTATAACCTACCGATATATCTTCCATTAAGCCTTTAAAATCTAATCCGGAAGTCTTTGGATCAAAATAACGATACTGTTTTACATCCAATCCAGCATGTCTAAATAATGGAGTATGATTTCCCCATGTTGGTGTTGGTATGTACACTACTCTGTTACCCGGAAAGAATTGAGCCAGGAATTTGGCTCCAATACAGAGAGATCCAGTACCAGAAATTCCTTGAATTGTTGCATTCTACAAAAAAGAAAGTGAGAAAAGTGTAAAAAATAATTTATAAATTTATTGCTTGTATACATACTAATTCCTGTGTTAGAACTTCATTGTTATCTCCTAATGCCAATGTAATACTGTGTTTACAAAATTCTGGGCTTCCTGATATTGGTAAATATTCTTTATTAAAATTCTTCTCTTTTATTCTTTCTTCTGCCTATAAAAAATATCATTACTTATATTATTTGTGTTATACATATACATGTTTATCTTTATTAATGTAAAAAAAGATAGAAGATATATACCTTTTTGACACTTGGAAGTACATGAGGTTTACCATTGTCATCTCTATATGCTCCTACACCTAAATTAATTTTATTTGGATTTTGATCTTTCTTATAAGCTTCTGTAACGCCTAAAATAATATCTGGAGGTCCCATCTCCACATGTGACCACCATGACCTAAATGTGACCACATAAAAATAATATAATAATTAAAACAATTGAAATAAGTATATGTAATTACAATATTATTGTATAAGACATATGCAACATTTATAATAACTTCGAAAATAAAAAGTATACAAAACTTTATCAATATCCATCAGATGAAGGTTAAAAAGGTCATAAAGTAATTTTAACATTTTTTAATTTTACCTTGATCTAGAAATATTTAAATAAAATGTGTACTGCTCACGTCTGAACAGTGCTTTCGCCATTGACGATACAATTTGTATATTACTTCGTGTCATTCTATAACTCATAGAAAAATATGAGTTGTCCACTTGCTCTAATCAGTTCTGTTCCAGTCCAGTAGGCTACAGAGGCATAAGGACGTAACAACTGGAAACGAATGCTGACGTTTCATTAGACTATATCTATGGTTGATCATGCGCGTATAAATTATTTCATTTATCGTAAAAGGCTATCAAACTTATCGAAATAATATCAGTTACACAATAATGACACCTTGACTTTATTATTCTACTTTTTCTATATATATATATATATATATATATATATAAGTAATATCAATTTATCTATATTCAGAGATAAAATTATAAGAGAATGAAATAAAACAAAATGGTTATTACAGAGAAAAAATATATCTAAAAATCATATTTTCAAAGATCAATATAATTAATTAAAATATAATTAATTTAAATAACGTCATACGAAATGATATTTAAATTTGTTTATTAGATAATTTTATTCAAAAATATAATAGAAGGATTTTAAGGCTCCTTATAAATACGGTCCTGAGTTTTCGGTGCAAACATTTAATTTTTTGTCTTCTCATCGAAATAATGAATAACAATGGAAATGTTATACGATATAAGTTAAAATTAAAAATAGATATTAATAAAAATAATCTCTTCCTAACCTTTTCTTAAGAATAAAATCTTAGTAACAAAATATTTCATAAGGCGTAGCGCGCAGGAATTCTACATGATCGACGAATTATGTTCAATAATATCTTAAGATAACACGAGATAGCGTAAAATTCCAGAACGAATTCCAGTTGGGTATATGTATACTTCTCGCACATTAGTTTTTTATAAATCTTCGTATTTTTCAATCGTTCTTTATTCTTTTATGTCTACAATTCTACATATTCTTCAAAGTTAAATTGATCAAACTGAGCAGATCAAATTAATTTATCGGATATATCGCCCGTTTATGAAGTGGCGATCTTTACCATATATTATTCTTATTCTTAATGTTCTGTAACAAGTGTTAATAATTAAACAATGCAACGAATAAGCCTATGTAGTTTAAAATTCCAAATGTTTTTTGTGTTTGTCATATGACAAAAAATAATAAGTTCACGAATGTTATTTTCATTTATAAAAGTTACTTCCATTTTATTACAGTGTTATTACGTCACGAGAGTAACTTAGATATACTACCACCGTACATATAATGTAACACAGCAAGAATATATAGCTCATATATATTTTTCTTTTTTTTTTTGTAGACATTATCTCAACATTTAAAATAATTGTTACATTATAAATTTAGTGCAATCGGTCGATATCAAAGTTATAGGTTATGTTTATTGAAAGGATCACAATTAAAAGATAAATATATGTATGATTGAAAGAAATCTATTTATATCATACAATCGGATTGTGATGATCATTTTGTTTTGCATTACTTTTCTTTTCTTTTTCATTTCAAAAAAGTGCGCCTTTTTGTCAATTCGATTAAATTATCCTATAAGCTTGTGTAGGTCACATGATACGTGAGAATGCAATTTACAGAACCTGTCTATTAATTTATTCCTTTCTCTTTCTTTCCTTCGAACATACGATCATTTATAATATTTCATATAGATGACAGGCAAGAAAATAAGTAAGTAGAAGGAATAGAAACTTAGATCTCTAAAGAACATTGTCATTTTTATCACGATGGCATTATCTCGGATAAGTCGCTGTCCTGATTTGTTAACTACATTTAATCGTAACTTGCAGCCAGGTACGTTATTAACTAAAAAATTATATTATATATTTAATATATATTTTCTGGAATGTTTGTAATAATAATAATTTTTATAAATTGATATATTCAGTTGGCATGGCAAGATATCCGATTAATGAGGTACAATTCAATCGCCGTGAAACGGTACCAAGGAGCCAAGTGAATATTTTGCACGTAACGAGCATGCGTCGTTATCCTAATGCACCGACTTTGCCACTTCCCAATAACGTTTCAGAAATATTTGCGAACGAGACAGGTCGATTCACTCCGGAACGAGCAAGGGACATAGCAAGTCCGATTTTGATTTATGGGACGAACAAAGTCACGGCCAACAAGAATAACTCATTCTCGTTCTCGTCCTTTAGCGACAATGAAGAAATGTTCAATGAACAAAGAAACTTCTTGACCGTACACGGGGACACGCATGTAGATTCATATGATTGTTCAGGAGCAATCAGTTTAAATGGTAGCATGCAAAGTAATGTGCCAAAACCTTTCTGTTCAACTGGAAAATCGACTCATTTTAATATGCCAGGTGGACAGTGGGCTAAGGATAGTAAATATATTGCCGAAGATATGCAAAAATCACATTACAGGCTTACCAGCATTAATATTTTATCATCAGATCAAGTTAAGAATGGTTAGTGGAATTGGAAACAAAGTGTATTCTCAATTCTTCTACAAACTTGCACTATTTAATATATGGTAAAGAAATACATTTTTCGAATAACATCTGGTTAGGTATATCTAGAATTTATAGTTTATCATGTATCTCTTCAGTACATGTTACAGTAATATATATTTATTCAATGATCAATCTGTTTTTAATTTTCTATACTTCAATACATTTTAATATCACAATTTTATGTCAAAGATTAAGAAAAGATATTATTTTGAAAATAGCATGTTTTACCTCACTTCAAATTGCTTGCATCGTTTCTTTATATCCAAAAAAAGTTTCTTTTAGTGCAAACAGTTAAAAGTCGTGTGCACAATAACTACAAATACCATCGACAATGTTTTGTAGAAATTCATGGTATACTTGAAAATGTTGCAATTTCACATTAAACTATGTGAATGGTATCAATGTTAAAATATGTTATTCAGGTATCACAAACGAAGCCATTTTAATGAGTACACTTCACAATAAATTGTTTCATCCAATTTATATTGATCTTATGAGATACTCGACGAATGCTTCAACACCAGTAAATACTACAAATTCGGAGGATAAAATAAAAAAGAAAATAATAGAGACTAAAAGAGAAAGATTTAAAATGATCATAAGGGATTATGGGAAAGTTGTTATTGTATTTCACGTCGCTATTTCGCTAATGTCACTTGGTTTCTTTTATATGGCTGTTATTAGGTTTGTCAAATAATTAATACATATAATGCATACATATATACATAAGTACAAAATGATACTCATTACATATCAGATTTAATATACAAAATGTATTGTCTGGATATTTAGAAAATATTCAACGTTATAAATATTAACTGTTATCTTCTTTTCAGTGGAATAGATCTAATACCTTATATTGAAACAATTTATAATACCAAGAATGAAAAAATTATGAAAATTTTGAACGACTCGTCCGGATTTTTATTGGCATATACAATTCACAAAATGTTCGTGCCTATACGATTATCTATTACTTGTGCTATAACGCCATGGCTAGTTTCATACTTACGAAAAAAGGGCATTTTGAAGCGACCAATAACGAAAAAAACAGGATAAATTTTTACTTAAAGTTTAACCGATATAAAAACTAAGTAAACTAAAAGCAATAATAGTTTCTACGATGTTTATACATAAGTATCGACGGCTTTATTAAGTTCGACATATAAAATTAAAACTTCCATGAGTATCGTATAACATGCATGCGACACGTGGTTCTCGTTCAAATAAGAACGAAATAAATTTTTGTACCTGTGCGAATAAATATCGCGCATATTTAAGTGTAAATGGATGTTATAAATTTATATCCGTATAAAAATTGATCGTATATTATATATATATATATATATATATATATATATATATATATATATATATATATAATTATTTGTATACATCCATCTCATTCATTATCAAATAAAGTATATAATATATTTAGCAGTGTAATAATCCTGCACGTTACGCGTATTTTACGTACAATACTTAATACTCTAACAGCAAGCAAACATGCGATTCTCTCTTTGCAAGTCATACATATTATTAGCGTGAGAACAGAATTTGCGTAACGTACATACGTAAGAGTTCGGCAGTTTTCAATGGACGAATTGGTAATAGTTTGGAACATTGTGATTAAACTTGGTTCTCAAGAGTGATCTTGATATCAAGCAGTTTGTTTTACGAAGTACATTCCATCATTGTGAAATACCATTCTCGCAAAACATTGAGTTAATAAATATTCTTTCTAACAAACTTTCTTCATATACCATAGAAAAAGAAATCGATGCTTTTCGATGAAAATAACTACATTTCATAAATTTGTGCGGTACCCTTTAGCTTATCACCACTATTTGATTTAGTATAGGAAACAAAGGTGCCAAGAGATTTGGCGTGTGCCTATTTTGTATGTGTATACATATATGTACACAATTACTTAAAAATTAGACATATTACGATACATACAGATTAAAAGTAAGAGCTATAACTATATACAATTAATTCGAAGTTACAATTATTCCTATAAGTAAACATTTTAATTCGGGCTACGCATAGGATTACTTTTGATCACGATATTATTCATACCTGATTATTAAAATTGCCATCTTCATATATATATATATAAAATAAAAAATAAAAAAAAATAAAATTCTAATGTTCAACAGTCCTTGAAGTCTTTTTCTGAGTATTATTATTATTTCTAGACAGTTTCTAAAATGTCCGAAAAACACGCCCCTTTATTAAGCGTATTACCGTCAGTTCTTTCTTAATTAAAGTGAAATAGCTGATACAATAAATGATTTATACTACCTATATAGTCACTTAGTTTTGCTTAAATGACAAAAATCTCTCATAATTTTTAATTAGGAAATTGAGCAATAAATGAGTTGTTTATACCAAAAGTGCTATTAATATATCTAAAAAGAATTTAAAGCAAACATTGCATAATAATACTTTCAAATTGATAAACTATCAGTCATTATATCTTACACACGTGTCATGCAAATGTCATTAAAATAGACAAAAGGCTTGTGGACATTCAGAGGACATGTATCGTTTATAAAAATATAACACTTGTTTGGCACATTAAACTTCTAAAAATGTAGAACCTTTTAATTCTACATCGGTGACAGTCTCGAAACATTGACAAGTTCAAGCGTGCTTTATCTTCTTTGGAAGTAATCAATACATTAAGCATATTTTATGTTTTTTAGAAATCAAATAAGTTTGTTATAATGAAAATAATACCTGAAATATTTTGGAAGTGTTTTCTCGTACAATATATTACAAAATCGAGATTATTCGAGCGAGCTATCACCAAATATTATTTCTCTCACCATCTTTTTGTCCTAAGCATTATAATTTGTCAATGATAAAAAGCATTGACAAAAGTCATTCTACGTCCTTTTATATTAAAGCGCAATTAATTTCAGACATATGCTTCTGTACGACGACCCTGAAGATGATTAAAGAATTGTCTCCAACTACTGAGCGTTTTACTAGACCATACCCAGAAGCTACTAGTTATACCAACTATCATAGCCATCAAATATTTTATCATAAAGACTTCGAATTCTGGCCGCCGGCCAAGATCACGAGTACGTTCACCAACAGGACAAGGCATCGAGTAAAGTGATTGCAAACCAGGTCGTGAACACATCTCCATATTCCAAGTTAACATCCATTGATCGAAATACGCTTGCTCGTAGAAAAGACAAGCGATCACTATGAGCGCTGGTACGGTATATAGTACGGAAAAAATACCGATGCGGATCATTAATTTCTCTAACTTGTCGGTCTTAGTACCATCGTGCTTCATAACGGTGCGTATGCGAAAGAGAGAAACAAAACCGGCGAAAAGAAAGGCTGTTCCAAGAACTAAGTAAACGCAAAGAGGCGCTAGCACAAATCCTCTTAATGCATCAACGTTCCACAAACCCACGTAGCAAACACCAGATAATATATCTCCTAAAAAGATATAGTAATTAAAAAATTCGTTCATAAAAGATAGTAATTAAAAACTTCGAAAAAAAAATCGAATTTTGATATTGAAATGCACTTTTACCTTCTACTTTGCCCATTGCAAGGACTGTTACGGTCTTTATTGCTGGTGCTGCCCAAGCAGCTAAATGAAAATACTGCGAATGTGCTTCTATAGCTTCATGTCCCCATTTTAAACCAGCTGCCAGGAACCACGTCAATGTAAGTATAACCCACCATATACTTGATGCCATACCAAAAAAGTAAAGCACCATAAAAAGTACAGTACATAATTCGTGCTTAGTTCCTTGCGTTATTGTAGATACCATCTGAATACGCATGTCTAGAGGCGGAGGAAAGGGTTCTCTACATGCAATAGAATTACCAGCTGCCCATCCTATTACGTATGTCAGTGCTACCATGAGGTAGCATACAGATAAAAAAATAATAGGTCTTTCTGGGTACCTGCAATTAAAGAGTGGTTAGAACTGCCATATGTTCATTAATCATAAACAGTGCAAAAAATTTCTACTTTATGAGAATTTTACTATTTAATTATATCTACCTAAATCTATCAGTGTCGATAAGAAAGGTCAGAAACGTAAAAAAACATGATGCTGCACAGAGAGATGCCCAGGTACCAACCCAGACTCTGGAGAAGTTACGTTCTCTCTCTGTAAAGAACATACCATCGCAAGGTGCACCACAATTAGGTTCTACTTTATCCCCTACTTTGAGAGAATAGCCTAGTCCATGTGGAACCTTGAATTGCAAGGGACAAACAAATCCAAAGTCTCTGGCACCAAGTGCAAAGCCATTACCATTGTAAGACGTGACCCCACCACTGTTCCAAGGTGGCTGAAACTCTGCGACTGGCATTCGTGGTGGAGAATATGCAGGTGCCGATGGTTCCACTGGTGTTGTTTCATTAGTACCAACACAAAGCTCTTTCCCATTTTCAGGCAATTTGGAACAATCAAGGTTATCCGGCCAATTGAAACCAAAACTGTTCATCAAATCTTCACAGCCGGCCCGAGCACTCTCGCACAAAGATCTGCATGGTGGTATTGCCTTCTCGATGATGGTGCAAACTGGTGCATAAACGGAACAGAGAAAGAAACGTAGATCAGGGCTGCATTTGACCTTAACGAGGGGTGCAAATTGATGAACCTCGTAACCAGCCTCTTCTTGTTTCTGATGATTCATCAAATTGGGCATTATGGTTTCGTTGTATGGTATATTCATACAAAGATTTATCGTGATCGGTTCGCATCTACCATGATGAGCTAGAGGATCTTTCGTATGTAAAGCTGATACGTCGATCACGCCCATCCAAAGGACAACGAAGATCGTATCGAGGAAAATAAAAAACGAGACCGTCATCGCGAAATAATTTGAATGACGCGAGTCTTCTGTTTATGATTTTCTTTCGGTACCCGTCCACCTCACGCGACGTAATGCAGGGGGGCTCGAGGTTGCATTACGGTAAAGCCGGATAAAGTGTCCGGTAATACTCGAAGAAACCTGAAGGTTTACGAAGATCGGTCACGAACTTTCGACGTGATCCGTCCCACGAGTATCCCCGACGCTACCGCACCAGGAGGCAATAGTGCTTGCGCTCGTAAACAGAACGGATCGACGCAATGATTGCTATAGAGGGGATATACTGTTAACCTATCTTTTCTTCGTTCTGTTTCGCCGTCCCTCTTTCGGTAGTATTTACAAGTTTCGATGTTATTTAATATCTTTTGGGTACTCACCCTCGTCAACCCTTTAGAGGTTTCGTCGATTCGAATTTCATTTCAAGCGGAGAAAGATGTATTCACAATACGTTTCGATTAAAATGTAGATTGACTATAATGATGTTTACTGTGGTGAAGGAATCTACAATTAATTTTCTATAAAAACTTAGAATTAAATTTAATTCTCTTTCGGCTACATAATCTTAGAGGGCGCGACGTACAATGAATGATTCTCAAACAAAGGACCGATCGTTGTCTGCTTTTTTAACGATTTATTAATAAAGTAAGTTTATCCCAAATTAAAAACGCACACTTCTTTTATTAATTAGAACGGGATTTTAGGATTGGTTGGTATCGACTGTGAACTAGAGAATTATTGATTAGATTAGTAAGATCGATCGGTTCATTTTTGATTTTATTTCTTTCCCGACATAATGCACAATACGCTCGTAGTCGTTAGTCGTAACCTTAGTTACCGCTAATGATCAGCGCAATCGAGATAAGTATTACGTTTGTTTGTCGCAATATTATATCACATCGTACAGTGAGTATCCATAGAGAAAGAAAACATTTGGCGATTTATCCGTACGATATCGTTATATAATATCATTTACTATTTTTTTCAATGTATCACGGATATATCGTCTTTTATTTTCAATTACACGGATACTCGCTGACGAAGCTCGTGCGCTTGGATGACTCTTCGAAGTCATCGTCGGATTTTGCACCGTCTTCTGAGTCGGTTAAAATCTATTCAAAATCAAGAGCGAGTTTTTACTCTCTCTCTCTCTCTCTCTCTTTCTCTCTCTCTCTCTCTCTCTCTCTCTCTCTCTCTCTCTCTCGATTTATCGTAAACAAATAAATAATTTATCTTCTCGAAATACTCTCATCTCGAATCGTCGATACTCCGTGTAGGAGAGGATCAGCCTTACATTCTTACGACTAATAACACTTAAAATTCATTTACGGAAAATTGAAATACGTCGTGCGAGGCAGTTTTTCCTCTTCCTCCCTTAAGAGAATCCTTTTTTGGAACGAGCTAAATGGACGATTATTTCTGACGTATCAGTCGACGAACGAAATAAGTTAGAGCGCGCAATTTAAACTATAATAAATCGTTTTTGCATAACGATAAGGACGAAGAGCGAATAAGCGTTAGGGGTGATTATTCGAAGGAAGACGATTCGATAAAATATTAATTCGGGGGTGCAATCGATTACACACACGGGTCTCTCGTTATATTTACAGAATAATCTGATTATTCGGAAGACGATTTATCAACGAAGGAACGTCTCCCTGAGGAAGAATCGTATTACGTTTCTTGTCGTGGACGATTTTCTAATCTATTTTGTACAGAAGGAAAAACACGAGTCCTTCTGTCGGAAAGCTAAAATAAAATCTATTGGCACGAAGGGCGGCAAAGTTTGCCTAAATCGGAAGCATTTTCTTTTGTTTTATTAGCAGCTGATATAAAGAGGGACGAGTCAAGATCACACGAAGATATTTTGCTTGCTTTCTTTCTATCTCTTTTCCTTTTCTTCTTTTTATCTTTTAATTAATGACGCGACCAGCGCGTACCAGTCTTCGTCTAAATTTGAATTATCCCGCCTTACATTCTACAGACTCTCTTTCTTTCTCTTTCTCCGCGATAATACTTTGCTCGTTTATCGGGAATTCAAACGTTCGTGTCTTGATATGATTACGAGCGAAACGACCGTCAAAGTTCAAATCGGATGTGTATAAAATTAACGAGGGAGGAGGATGAAAGACGACCGTGTATCTTATATCGACGGTTAGGAAAGGTGGAACGATGTGGTTACACATCCTTTGTTTTACGCGTGAGACGCCATTAATGCACGTACGTTCTTGTGTTACATTCAATTTCGTAAGAATCGTACTACCTTGCTGCTTTTTCTTTTATTCTTTCTCTCTCTTTCTCTCTACCTTAAAATATTTGCAGCTGATGCATCAATATAAAAAAATGCATATCACGGTGGGATGTGTAACGGAAAGAAGTAACTACCGCGTTTGACATATTAGCACCAAACTTACCATCTAGTTCAGACGCACGCATGCGCACGGAAGAATTCGAAAAATTGTATACACCTCTTTCAAAACTCAATTTATCTCTCGTTGCATCGAATAAATACGTGTACGGTAGTAGTAGTAAACATTAAAATACTTTCGAGAACGTTCAAAAAATGGACAGACTTCTCCGGAAATATACAGGAAAAGTTTTAGCTTTCATTTTTTTTTCATCTTTAAAACGCCCTTTAAAATCTGTCAGTAACGCGATTTTCCTAGTGATTTATCGCGCGTTCTTTTGTTCCTTTTTGTTTTTTTCCCTTTTTCTCAATCGTTTTCTTTTCTTTTATTCGTACATTCGCGCAACCACAGATATATCTAACTAGCTACCTATCTTTCCTTCTAGCGAAACTATTTGCGAGATCCGATCGTTCCATCCAGGTTGTCAGCAAGTAAATAACTAAATTAGTTCGGAGATCGCATTACGTTTTGACGTATTGTTTGACTCGTTTTTAGGCCTCGATTAGAAAAAAAAATTTTTTTTAATGAAGAAATAAAAAAGACGATAGATAATTCTCGACAATTCTTTTTTCCCCGATTAAAAACGATATTACTAACTGACAATCCTGGTTCTGGATTAAAAATTCCTATTTACGTTTGAGATCTATGGATGCTCGCGTGCAAGAGAAAATGTAGCGTACTTTGTACTTGATCATGAATTTCACGATATTATTTTTATAGTATACTCGAAGATGACGGGCATACGCGCGTTTAGTTACATAATTATAATAGAGAGAGATCACGGCGTATTATAGAGTGAAGAAGAAATGTGCAAACGGAGCGAGAGGAACGATCGGCTTTGATACATATATATACGTATTGTGTTTTCGTCCTAATTGAGCGAATATACATACGATTTAACGTTTTTTTTTTTTTCATTTTTCAGGTAGCGTTGCATATCCTTGTATATACATACGTATGTACATACATACATATGAGTCGGTCATATTTCTCGATTTTTCAGTACGTAAATCGCATAGTGAAACGACCGAGTCTTTGTATTAGGAAAAAAGACAATCATTTTTTGATCTTTGACTATTATACCCTATTTACATCATTTCATATAGATTTTACTACGATACGTATCGATCGAGACAATGAAGAAGAAAAAGAAAATATCTTGACGCATCGCGATCATCACACGTGTTGTTATTGGCTAGCCACAGGCTATTTGTGTAATGATAATGACGCTAATAATAATAATAATAATGATAATGATGATGATGATGATGATAATGATGATGATGATGATGATAATGATGATGACGATAACGATGATGATGATAAGAATTAATAAGAATAATTGTAATCATAATAATAGTTTGCAAAATGAGACGTCCTACGTTCGGGAAGATACATATTTGGCACTGAATATCTCTCTCTCTCTCTCTCTCTCTCTCTCTCTCTCTCTCTCTCTCTCTCTATCTATTTTCTTTTTTTTACGGACGAATCGGAAAATGTCTCGTTTATTATTTTTGTGTTCTTCTTTCGTTATTACTTCTTTTTCTTTTTATCGATCAAGTGTATAGTAGATCCAGTATCCAGTATCTCTTTTCTATTTACACAGAAAATAGTTTCTCGTAATTAGCAGAGAATGGCGATACGAGAATGCGAATGGCGAGAAAAAGTATCTCTCGAGGATAACGAGAAAAATCGACAAAAAATATTAATCTTATCAGAGTTACTGAGTTTCTTTAAGTAACCGAAAATTTTTTGTACGCACACGCGCGCGTGTATGTGTGTGTGGTTGTGTGTTTGTGTCTATCTATTGAGAAGAGCTGAACGAGCTCAATCAATTAGAATTCCTTGATATTCTTTATATAAGAACCTTCCGAAACAAATCACAGTAAGAAGACAATCAGTGGATGAAGAGCTTGGCCTTAGCTATTCATGACCGTAGATCGTCTCGAATAACCTCTCCTCGTCACGGTCTCACCCTGGGCCTCGCATTCTCGTTTTACTCGATCTATGATGTCGGCCACCAATTTCTCTTCTTTCTCTCTTTGTTGTTCCCAATCAGGACCTTTACCAATCTGTAGAGTATCAAGAAATATCTTATAAATATTCTATTATATACGATTCTTGAAGAAACGCTAATGCAAACTTTGCCATGTTTTAGGGGCTTGATGCTATAACTTACATCTGACGTTTTTCTGGATTTCTTGTTACTCGGTTCTTCTCTGTTCTCGTCGTTCTCATTGTCGGAGTGTCTCGCGCTCAGATGACCAATGTAGCCTTTCCGCGACTTAAAGTAGGCATTGCAGCTGTGGCACTTAAATAGCGGCGCTGGCTGAGTGACCTGGGTGGAGACGTGTAGCTTGTACTTATGCCTGTACCAACGGGTTCGAGACGGTAGCACCTCGCCGCACCACTTGCAGACTACGGAACCGTCGTTTTGAATGAGGTATTCCAGCAGCTTGTAAAATAACGTTTATTTGGTTTTTTCGCTCTTTCTCTCTGTCTTTCTCTCATCCTTTCGTTCTTTTCTATCACATATTTCACACAAATGCACCCGCACATACACATACATATTCTCATTCTGTCTTTCTGTTTTTCTTTCAACATAACAATCTCACTTGTAATACAAGAAAGCTGACATTAAAAGTGCTCCCCTCGAAAGTATAGTTTTTCTAAAATTTTCCAGGAAGGATAAGGATAGGGATTAAAAAGATGACAGATTAACCAACCTGCTTTCTGACTTCTGGCTCGCTGTCAACCGATTCTGATTTCGGTAGCAACAATTCGGCTCTATCTTCTTCACGATCGGTGAGAAAATGTACGCCACTGACTACTCTTTCAGCCTTGATGTATGCACCCGTTGTTGACTCGGAAACGTTATTTTCTTCGGACCTCGTCGTTGTCATTGTCATCGTCGTCGTGGTAGTCGCCATTGGCGTTGCTGCAGGGGGCGGTGGTGACGAAGAGGACGACGAGGATGTGCAGATCTCGAAGGTGATGTCGCTCGGTAAAGTCGGCAGTTGATCTGTTCGAATAGGAAAAAAAAAACAAAATTGATGATGGTCCCTATCTTTCTTCTCTCTCTCTCTCTCTCTCTCTCTCTCTCTCTCTCTCTCTCTCTCTCTCTCTCTCTCTCTATCTTTTAACGTCCATTTTTTATTTTGTTCCCATGTAAAAATTTGAAATCTATTCTCTTTCTCCTTTATATTATCATAATGAAACTCTTTATTATTAAGTATAATCCAAGTGTGTGCATCATTAATCTCTCTTTCCATCATGCACTCACACATTCGCACTAATTTTAAGTTAGTTTATTAATCAAGGACGTGTTCGTTGGAAGAAAGAGAAACGGTCGAATAGACTATTGCAATGTATATCACAAAAAGTTACAAAGAAACTACAACTAGATAAAAACAAATAAAAATAATAATAATATAATAATAATAATAATAATAATAATAATAATAATAATAATATAATAATATAATAATAATAATAATAATAATAAAAATTTTTATCGCTCTTATCGCCACCAGGCACCAAGGTAAAGGTACATACGTACATACATAAGAAACAAACGTTCGACTGGCAATAGTGTGCGAACGTGCAGCATGCTTTCTTTATTGTTACAGTGGTATATAACGTGTGTATGTGTTTTTTATTGTTTGTTTGTATAAAGATGTGCCCCAACCTCCGTGACAAGGGGGGGACGTACAATATGATATAATATAACATAAAATAATAATATATTTCATATATAATATATAATATAATAATTTTTTATTTTTATTTGCAACATTAAACCTCTTTAATATTGTCTGGTGTTTTTTTTTACTTTTTTTTTTAATCGTTTACAAGAGTAAGAACCGTTATTATAATATTGTTATATTGTTAATCGAGAATTCGTGCTTCATACGAGTTTTCTCTTTCTCTTTTTCTATTTACGTTGTCGTCGATAATATCTTATTGTTCTACTGTTTTTTTTTCCTTTTGTAATTGTCTCCTCTTTCCGTTAAAAAAAGAAAAAAAAAAAAAAGAAAATAATCCCTCGTTACAAGAGCTCTCTCTTTTTCGACAAACGTCACCTATCTCACTACGCCATAATGATCGTAAATCTGTTAAAATTCGTTAATAAATGGTTATTACTCGAAACGGAAACGAAGCAAACATCAGTATTTTCAGTTTAGCGTTCCTACTTTTCGATTTCCTATCGAGTTAACCTAGTACTCATTAACAGCAAATATAAGAATCATAAATCTAATATTTCCGTGCGTTATTGCAATTTTACAAGCTTATTCTTCTTCTTTTTTTTATTCTCCCTTTATAATAATACATTCTCTATATAATCTTTTGAAATCTAACGCACCTTTTGTCTAAGGCATTAACTCTATCTAATACCCGGTATTACGAATAAAATTAGAATGAAAATATAATAAAGTTATTTAACGATGACAAAGTGAATAATAGCGATAGTGATAGTGGTGGTGGTGTGGTACTAATAGTAATTAGAGTACTAGTACTAGTAATAGTAGTAGTAATAGTATAATAATAATAATAATAATAATAATAATAATAATAATAATAATAATAATAATTACATAAGAAATAATAAACGTATTAACTAAGGATAATCGTACTGCATGGAAAATGAAGAAAATAAAAAGTAATATGACCCTATGGGATTGTTTCGTGCGCATACGTATAAGTTTCTCAGTAAGTGGTCGCAAACATTGAACGTGACAAAATAAAGAAACGTCCAAAGTATATAACGAAAATATAGCGAGGAAAAAAATTGAAAATAATTGTAACGTTGCTTTAGATGAAGACATTTTTGTTAGAGATATTATAAAAATAAGTCAAACAAAGAGAAAAGAAAACAAAAAATATATATATACATATCATTGTTTCGTGAAATATTTTTGTTAAAGAAATTTGTGCTTCAATCTAATACAATTGTGCATATCAATCGGATCCTGATGAAAAGATGGGCGACCTGAATGAGCTTTCATATATTATTTCAATAAAATCATATGCATGCCGGTACACGTACGTATAGTAGAACCTTTATTATCTTAAGCAATGAGGCCAAATTTCAAGAACTAGAACGAATATCTCTTCGGAACATCAACTATAACAATAGCATATCACAATATCTATTGAATAAATAATCAATCTTTCTAATGTACCATCATACATGTTGCATCGCACATTGCTTATATTATATATGTAATATATACATGTTACGGGTATAATCATATAATATATACATATATAACTATTTGTTTGCAAAAGAAGATCGATAAAAATATATAAAGAATGCGTATATCAAATCAATATTTCTTTTCGATATCGTGTTAACACTTTCTTTCACACATTCTATGTACATATAAGGAAAGTTTAATGTAAAGTTAATTATGCAGCCCGGATAATGAAGGTTCTGCCGTGTTTCATATTTTGCAATAAACCATCTCTCAACTGTCGTATATATGTGCTCCTTATATGCAATGTTTATATATCACACGAAACAATATCAACGTGGAAGACGAGAATACTGTTCTTTCTTTTTTTTCTTATTTTGGTACTCTCCTTTCTCCCCTCCCCCCTTTTTCTTTCTCGTCCGAAAGCTTCAGCAACGTACACATGCAAAATAGACACGAAGCTCTCGTCGTTTCTCCTATCTCTTATTTCTTCAAAAAAATTTCGTCGTCGAGACAGAATTCAAATTTATGAAGAAAAAAAAATAAAAAAAAAAAAAAAAACGAAAAGAAGAAATATGTTCCTTGGACACGAGGTAATAAAGATTTTACTCAATATGCACAATACACATATTATTGATAAATATATAGCATTGTCAGAGAAAGAATGTTAATTAGTTGACGAAAATAATTCTAAAGAGAAGGATCCTCGGAACGAATGACATTTTTGTTTTTTGGAGCATCCTCTACCATACATCTAAGTACCACGGGTACCAAAAAAAAACCAGCATATATATTAAAGTTGTATCGAACAGTAACTTGTGCATATTTTATCAAATTAAACTAACGAAGAACAAATGAACGAACGAACAGAGGAACAAACGCGCAAGTACATATCTATGACGTAAGTATAATATATCAAAGAGAAAAAAAACAAATCGGCGAGACCCACCTCTTACAAATTTAGTGGGCGACACCATATATACTATCTTTTCTGCATAGATAATAAAACTTCGTTTCCAACGTATGCGTGCATCTGTGCATGTAAACTTATACACCTAACAATAATAATATTAATAATAATAATAATAATAATAATAATAATAATAATAATAATAATAATAATAATATAATCGCATTTATCGCCGTTTGTCCGTAACTAAAAGTTAATATATGATGTGCTATACTTAATCGAACAATAATATAATATTAATATGTCATAATAACGGTGATAATAAAAATAACATTATTGCAGTATTCATAGTAGTGCGGATATTAGTAGTAATCGATAATAATCAATATATTCTAATACATTCTAATATGTATATATATACACATATATATATATACATACATATATATATATATATATATATATATATATATATATATATATTAGAATATATTATTTGAGATATATATATATATATATATATATATATATATATATATATATATAATCTATTATACACTGTCCCAAAACTGTAATATAGCTGTACATATATATCGAGGCTGCCATGCAGCATATATAATTTGTGCTCTTTTTATTCTTTAACTAAGCATTTAATCTAATAAACTCTGCGAGTGTCTCTTCATCTGCCCGCAGTTTTGTAGCTTGATAGACTCTGAAGTAAAATATACACGCTTTTTTCTTCCTTTTTCACAATATCTCGCTAATATGGTCTTCTACGCACCATTGGAATCAAATAAACTGGAAGATATTAAAAGAAAAGAAAAGAAAAAAAATCAGTTAGAACACGCGACAATGAAACTCTTTTCTCTTCGTTCACGGATAGAATTTTTCACCGTGATTCATTCATAGACTTGAAGAGAATAAAAACAAAGACTACATTATACATGCATCTTTTCAATACGATATATATATATATATATATATATATATATATATATATCATGTATATATATATATTCTTCTTTCTTAAAAACTCGCAAATCGTTCGATATAATAAACATTATTTTTTCTTCTTCCTTCCTATATATGTATATATAAATATATATGTATGTTTCTCTAATTATCTATATCTAAATTGTTTGAATTATCAAAATATAGGTTAGTCTAATATGTGTCCTTTAAAGATCTCTAGATGACTATTATTCGAATACGGATATGTATTAAGGCACTTCCGTTTTTCTAATTATATTTTTTCCTTTAATTTTCTTGGACGTTAAGATGAAAAGTGGAAGATGAGAAAAAACCAAGCTCTCACGTTGAAATTGTCGTGCAGGGCCATCTTGCTCTTGACAATCTTGATGCGATACTGAGAGAAGTGAGCATGGAAAACGTATGATGAAAGAATGCGAGAAGTACCGAAGGAAAAGCCGAACAAGAACGAAAATATTTCTTGTTGCGCAGACTACGTCTGCGTAAAATACTGCGTAGCTTTCAATAGAATTTTTAATAAAAGTTGGCTTTCTATTATCCACATTAACAAGAAGAAAAAGATGTCACAATGAATTGACCGATCGGGAAGACATTTTTTATTATTATCACTCGAAGAATAAAAGAAAAAAAGTTTATAGTGCACGATGGAGAATCGAGCGAAAAAGAGGAACGTAGAAAAGTTGTTGACTCGTCTCGTTCCTTGAGCATGAAAACAGAAACGTATCGAATATAAGTGCGAACGTCGCGTATGATCAAAAAAAAAAAAAGAAAAACCAAAAAAAAACAAATCCAAAGCAAAAAAGTGAAAAGCGAGGTAGATCAGCTTGAATTGTTGCAAGCAACGACCATTATTGCACAAGAGAAAGTTACGAGAACTTTGACGAATTAACGTAATTTTGAAAATCTTTTCGTTTTCTTTTTATTAGAAAACAAGTCCTTCCCAAAGCAGTAGACAGTATTTGAAAAAAGGGAATGAAAATAAGGGAATACAAAAAATAAAGAAAGAAAGAGAGAAAAACAAATTGCCTCCTTCGCGAAAATCCCATATATGACATCAAGATCGTCGAAAGGACAATTAAACTGGGTGGCGGTGGCGGGGGTAAGATGAGCCTTTCAAAGTCATCGCCATCACCGGACATTATCATTGTATGTCTGGTTGATCCAAAGCGTATCGAATGCTGGAAATGTTTTATATATATATATATATATATATATATATATATATATATATAAACAGCGCTTGTGCAGCATCGTGCGACGTTAGTGCAATTAAAAAGAAAAAAGAAATAAGAGGATTACAAGAGAACATATCAGAAATATATTTATGATCAAAAATATGAAAACCTCTGAAGGATTTCAGTGTACCGTTAATTAGACCTCGAATCACATCAATAAAAATAATGTATCTCTCTAGTTGGCGTATGTGTGTGTACTTATAAACAAATAATTATAGTCTAAAAATGATGTTATCGATTTGAGTAAAAAATAAACAATATTCGAAAAGTTTGATCATAAATATATAAAGAAAGGTATATAGAGTATATATAATCATAGGGTGAATGATTTAAATAGGAACACCTGAAGATATTCGATTTTTTGTAGAATATACATAAGATTTGAATGAACAAAAACTGTTTCTAAGAAATAATTTTCCTTCCTTGCTTTTTTAGGAAGTTCTTTCTTTTTTATAAAAACATTTTTATATACTTATAAAAGAATGAAAATATTCAGGTGTATGTCCATTTAAATATAACCTTAAATATATAATTTCTGATATATTTCCCATTTAATTCTCCGATTATTATACCCTCTCCCGTTGAAATCGTTTAGAAATATATTAATGAAATCGCGCGACGTTGCACTCATACGTCATGGTTATTACTTGAAGATGTATTGGTGGTAGAGAGGCGCCTTTTAAGTCGATCTCGTGTTTTGTCAAAAACTCTTTTGCGACCGGGACCATTTATAGTCGTTGTTGTTCCGCTGGTCGAAGGCTTGTTCGACGTTGCTGCCGATCTACCACTAGTTTCGCTTTGCACTCTGCTTGACCCAGCTCGCCCTCGCCTCGCCGCCGCCCGCTAAGGCGGGAGAAAAAAGCCAAAGGGCATGACGCAGTCCTTAGGCATAAAGCAATCGTGAACCGTTTTCATATGATTCTTCATTTTGTCAGGCCTAGAAAATTCTTTGCTGCAGACCGGACATGGGAAGACTTTGCGTTGGTGGCCTTCGTGATATAGGAAGGCGTGTCTCTGGAAACTGTATTTGTTCTTGAACGTCTTCTGAATGTCGAGCTTCGCGCACTCGGTGCACTGATAGACTCCTTCTGATATTGAGGCGTAACGAAAGAGATTCAAACCACGCACAGACATCTCGGTCAATTGTTCGGCCGGGTCCTGCGAGTGGGACGTAGCGCGACGTCTCATGCGTCTTTTAGGCACCTGTCTTCCGGTTGGCGCGGACATGGTTCCGGTAGCTGTACCACTTTGTTGGCCACCGCTGGACGACGAATTCGTCGTACCCAGTAGCGTACTACTGTTGTTGTTATTGTTGTTGCTATTATTATTATTGTTATTATGACTGTTGTTATTGTTGTTGCTTTGAGAACTCCTCGCGCTAGCAGGCGAAGAGGACGAGGAGGAGGAAGATGAAGAGCCTCTGGTGATTGGTGTGCTTGCAGCTGCTGGCCCACCAGCCGACGTATCCATAGGACTTGGTCCAGTGGTACTGATCGTGGACGATGACGTCGATGTTGACGATGTCGATGATGTGGACGTAGCGATCGTCGTATTTGTTGTCGTTGTCGTCATCATCGTCGAGGATGTCGTTCCGGTTGTCGTCGTCATACACATCGATCCTATCGATGATCCACTCGCTCCTCGTTCTCCGTTTCTTCCAGAAGAAAACCCATCCACCGTTTGAGACGCATTGCTGTTGCCAGAGACAGTACCATGTGAAGATGCCATTCGTGTCTTTTCCTTCCATGTCTCCGTGATCGTCTCTGACTTGCTCGGCGTCGATGATGAGAATTCTGTGAAAAGACTATAATTAGTATACTTTCGATAACTTTTTTTGCTATTCTCAAGCACACTCACATACATACAAACACATACACTCCCGAATTTTGTCACACATCTACTCATTCTATCTTGCAACTATTTCATTAGCGACTACATTGATGGAAACGGTAGGTCGTCGGATAAGATATAATTTTATTTTTTAATTAATTTTAACATTCGACCGATCGCATCATATTTAAAATTAAATTAAATTTATTTCTTCTTGAGAAAACCGACGACCTCTCGTCAATGACAAAGTAGAAAACATCCATTCGATGCGTTCTATGCATGCATGACGTTGCAAACATAAGGACGAAAATGAATTCAGTCAAATAATTGCAACATAATAATAAATATAATAATAATAATAATGATAATAATAATAATAATAATAATAATAATAATAATAACGATAATAATAATAATAATAATAATAATAATAATATCGTGCAAAATTAAATCCATTGTGATATGCATAATAATATAGATGCGGGATAAAAACATAAATATATTAACGTTTTCTATTGTATATACATCAATGATAACGTGAAATCTTGGTAATATATTACATTTTTTTTACTCGTAAAAACGATTGGAAAAGGTTTGGGATAATTTTGTAAGGAATATTTGGCTATAAAAAAAGAGAAAAAGAAAGAAAACCTTTGTTGCTGATAAACAAAACAAAGTAAAATCATACTATTATTTAATAAATTCTGTGTTCTGTGTGTTTGTATATTTTACGTGTTTATGACATATGCATATACTCTATGCGTCTCTTTAGGCCATATCATTAAAATGTCTACTTCAATAATAAAAATCATAGTACGGTAGGTCTATCTATAAAAACAGAGATATAGCATTCATTAGAAGTTGGGAAGGTGGGGGATACGTCGAGGTCCAACCCCGCGCGAAATAAACTTAAAAAAATAATAATAATAATCATAGCTGCTAAAAGACTTGCCGTGCTACAGTGAGAAAAGTTCGCACATGCTTTCTCGGTATAACATTGAATATACATACAAATATATATATATATATATATATATATATATAATATACTTTGGATATACCTCAAATTTCCTTTGTCGCAAAAAAAAAAATAAAAAAAAAAAACGACGTTTAAGAGTGACGTTCGATCGAAACGTGAAACTGATATTTACAGTTCATAAGACTACGTTACATACTTTTAGATTTACATTTATATTTATATATATTCATATATTCGTAAAATCTTGTCAAAAAACATTTTTAAAGGCATTGCACAAACACATGAATGTCGTTTCTGGTCTCGATCATTGTTCTCGTATCGCTGGTGTAAGGAAAAAAACAAATATTTTGTTTAAAGGAGGAGTTTACAATCTCATCGAATTAGGGTTAAATGCAAATAAAAAGAAAAAGAAAAAAGAAAAAAATCGACACGAGTCATTGAGAGATATGGCTGTGTACAATTAACATCGTCATATAACTATAATATATACATACAAATCATCAACGTAGATATAAAATATTATCGCTCTCGACCCCGATGATCATATGAATAATTAATATATATAAAATAATAAGTTCAACAAATATAAGTGTTACGCAACACATGCAAAATGATGATCCGTAAAAAAAAGCGATCGTTCGATTTCTATCTCGAGTCTCGTCGCGGAGCTTTTTTGAACTTATAAAAAAAAGATGTGATGTAAAATATTAACTTTCTTTCTTTCTTTATTTTTTCAATGCTTCCTCGACGAAACAGTGATCGCGATCAAGGGAAATCTTAAAATAAAAATGCCATTCGTTGGCATTTACATTTTATATGTTTTTGTGGGGGTAAGGGAGGGGACAATCAAACGGCGACGTTCGACGTATATTATTGCTTTTTACACTCTCTTATTTATATTACATTTATATAAATATTCGAAACCGGAACGTCACCGATGATTTCACTTTGTGGTTCCAGCAACTAAATAAACATAATTTTTGGCTAAGGTCTCGTGATTGTACGTGCTGGATTCATACTCGCAATACGAGGTGGATTGTGTCGTGTGTTTACATATATATGTGTATATACATACATACATACATACATACATACATACATACATACATACATACATATACATATATATATATATATATATATATATATATATATATATACATACATACATATATACCATATATATATACATATATACCAAAAAATACAAATGTTAATATATAATATAATAATGATAAATAAATTTTTGCGACGTGACGAACGGAAAAGAAAGAAATTGGTTTACGTGGCCAAACGTGTGTGGAACTTCCGCGTTCTTGTCTCTTTCTCTTTCAAAAATTCATCTAATTTCGCTCTAACTTGAAATCTAATGTATTATTATATATGGCACTCGTAATATTTTGTCTATGTGTGATCATTTTTTAATAATTTTTTTTACATTCTTTTTTTCTTTTCTGGCGAATCTTTCTTTGCGAACAAAGGCATAGAGATTTACTCTTTTCATTTTTTATAATAAACAAAGATTACAATTCGATAAGATTGGATTAAAAGCTCGAATGTTTTTCTTTTCGTTCGACACTCATGCGACTTTCGTCCAATGTGAAACAACGAAAAGGCTACGAAAGAGAGAAAAAAACAAAATGAACGTAAAAAGAAAAATGAAAAATACACTAAGAGAAAATAAATCAATAACAACAAATGTAAGATGCGTATTCTAATTACATACACACGATACTACTTTATTCTGTGCATGTGTGTGATTAAGATAATTACCTTTATCTCTTGTTTTAATACGATTACTCTCGGAAGATCTCCATCTTTTTCTTTGCGTATCACTCTTTATAATAGTAATCCGAGATAATGCATATATGTACATATATTTTTCTTCAAGTCATGTGGTAACACGCTAATTCGACGATCGAGTTCTTATTCTTTTCACCTCTTTCGTGTCTGTAGCTCTGTGCACTTTATTTTGAAATTTAAAACACAAAAAAGAAGAGTAACAAAGAAAAAGAGCGCGAAATCGCCAAAAAAAACAAATAAAAAGAATTCTTTCTCGGATTGCAAACGTGAAAGTACAAGCAATACAAATTTTGTCGCAAAATGCGATCAACTACGGGTCATTGCGAAAAGGTCGCGACAACGTGTGTCTCACTCTTTTTCCCCGTTTAATTTCTCTTATCATCTGTAACGAATTTGTTGAGTCGACTCGTTTGTACATTAAATGTAGCAACGATAACAATAATAATAATAATAATAATAATAATAATAATAATAATAATAATAATAATAATAATAATAATCGTAATCACGTCGACGATAATTATATAATATAATATATAATAATGATAATAATAATAATAATAATAATAATAATAATAATAATAATAATAATAATAATAATAATAATAATAATAACATAAAAATAACAACAAGGTGGCTTTTCGAGAGGCACACATTCTCAATATTTGTTTTCTTTTCACTTATTTTTTTTTCATTTTGTATCGTCTAATCATCTGTTACAGAAAGGCGGGTCATTTAAAATTGGCGCATGGAACGTATGGCGTGTGTTGTGTATGTTAGGTAGTTAGTTATTTAATTAGTTAGATAGATAGATAGATATATAAATAGATAGATAGGAAGAGAGAGAAAGAGAGAGAGAGAAAGAGAAAGAGAGAGAGAGAGAGAGAGAGAGAGAGAGAGAGAGAGAGAGAGAGAGAGAGAGAGAGAGATAGGGGCACGGATGCGCGGCGTGCGTTTAATAAAAAGAAAAAAAAATGAAAGAAACATAAAAAAGAAAAGAAATTCTTTCTTGCTTTCTTTCATTTTTTTCTTTTTTTTTTTAATTTTTTACCGAAATTGACCGATACAAAAACGCCAAATTAAAAGAGAACGTCGCACGCCAAGCATCAAGCCTCTCAACGGCATCGGTACACAGCGAGACTTAAAAATTCTTAAATTACAATCTATTGAACACCGTTCCTTTTATTATTGATAGTCATAATCAAACAATCAGTGCATATAAAATATACTAATTCTACCCAGCGTCAGAAAAGACTCGTCTTCTCTAAAAAGTTCCCTATAAAATTTCATCGTTTTCATCTCTGCTCTTTTATTTATTTATTTATTTATTTATTTGCATTTTTTTTGTTTTCCTTACGCACTTTTTCTTTTCATTTTTGTTATAATTATTATTATTACGCGTCTTAATAAGATCTTATAACTCTTATTTGGCACTAGAATGCGATCGCCGTCAGCGCGTTTTCTCGAAATAGAGGGATATGCGCATGCAAGTATATATGTACGTACGTACGTATTTATGTATGTGTGTATGAATATTAAGTATGTATAGATGTAACTATGTACGTATGTATGTATATTTATGTATGCATGTATTTAACGCGCGCCCGCGATCGCCGATTTTTTTTATAATAACAATTTATTCTTACTTCCTCTTTCTTTCTTTTTCCCTTTTTATTAAATTATTATTATTATTTTCATCTTCGCATCGCTTTCTTTCTTTCTTTCATCGTCATTATTTATGTCGCTTAAAAAGGCACCAAACGGGGGATTATTCAGCTATACATTATTTACTGGATCCCATTGAAGTACGTTAATTCAACGTATATACATATAAAATTATAAGTCAACCGCTTTCGTTTCTTTCTTTCTCGTCTTTCTTTTTAATTCTCATTTTCTGACGCATTCCTTCAAAACTGCAACGACGTTAATAGGTTTTACCAACTAGCGCTAAAATATTTTCGATATATAACCTTTGTTTATATATATATATATATATAATATAATATAATATAATATAATATAATAATATATATAATATAATTTTTAATATAATAATAATAATAATAATAATAATAATAATAATAATAATAATAATAATAATAATAATAATAATCATAATAATAATAATAATTGATGGCGATAATGATGATGACGACGTCGATGATGGTGATGATAACTGCAATAATATAACGTATTCGTGTATTTGTGTGTAATTACACGCACACGCACCTACACAGTGAAACGGCTACATGGGAGGCAGATGAAGTAGCAAAGGTACGTAAGGATAAAGAGTAAAAGAACGTATGTGACAAAGGACAAAGAGTGGTAAAAAATGAAGAAACAGTTTTTGTGTGTGTGTTAAGTGCGAACTCGTGAATATTCTTGTACGTAAGTGTACGTGTCCGTTTATGTATGTATATATTAAAATCTATCCGATAGTACAGTCTGCTTTTTAAGCCTCATTATTTACTTTTTTTTCCGTTCTCTTTCAAGGTGCTTCTTTGCAATAGTCGCCAGTGCCAATGACGCGCGAGAACTTAATGGTAAAAGTTTATTTGACTAACGTTCCCTTTTACAAAGAGCAAACGAAGATAAAGGAATAGAAAAAAAAGAAAAAAGTACAAAGAATAAACACATTGGCACGACACACCCTTGCAAGAAACACGGGTATAAATATAATATGCTCTATTTAATAATTTTATTCTTTTTTTTCCGTTTCCCCCTTTCTTTTTCGTCTTAACGCATTTTCATTTAAACCCATCCCACCCACGATGCATAAATTAATTAAAATATGTTCATAACACGAAATTATTCAACGAGACGACTACGATACCGACCACGATTGGCGTAAGAGAGTCGTTAAAAAAAAAAAAAAGAATAACACAAAATCATTACGCGTTATGAAAATTTACTTTTTATATTTTTTTTTCTTTTTTTTCAATTAAAATCATAATAAAACTCGTCGAGATAGCTGCATTGTATTATAATATCAACGAGTTACGTCATGTATAAACACTTTCAATATGTGGTATTTATTTTTTTTTATTTTTTGTTTTCTTTTTCCCACTTTTTTTAACGAAAGATACAAGCAACGTTCTCTCTTCTGCATCCAAAACGCCTTAAGACGACACGTCGTTTCTTCTTCGTTACAAAGATTTCGGACGATTTGAACTTTGAATTTTGTACCGTGAGAGAAAATACTTTACCTCTCCTTAAGCGATAAAAGAATCTCTATCGATTCTCACACTTGATTTAAACGTTCTCTTCCGACTATATAATGCGATTTATTATTAATTTTCAACAATCTTAATTCTAAAGTATAACAACGTCGAAGGCAACGCGTGTACGCACGAAACACGAACGTTGGCGTACGATGAAATTTTAAGAACACGTTTTCGATATCAGTTATTACGTTCTTCTCGCCTATTTCTTTCTTTTCTTTTTTTTTTTTTTTTTTTCTTTTGAACACATTCTTTTTTTGTACAGACATCGATTCTTAACTCTTTGATCACGAGCCTTGAGATGCCACTAAGGAGTTTGGAATACACATTCAGAGATTACTACTTGTAAAAAAAAAAAAGATTCTTTCATGCAAATAAGTACGGTGTAGAGTTATTTCACATATCGTTGTGAGAGGGAAAAGAGAAAAAGAAAAAATTAGAAATAGAAATAAATAAAAAAAAAAAAACAATTACAAATAAATAGATTCAGCCGATTTGTATAAAGCCTAGCGATATGTCGAGATAAAAGTCAAGAAAATGATTTTTTTTAATGAATTTCTCCTCGCAATTTTGTCTCTTACGCCAAATTTTTCGATCGTGGTGACAGTAGCTTCGCACTTTATATATATATGCGCGCGCGCGCGGGTGTGTGTGTGTGTGTGTGTGTGTGTGTGTGTGTGTGTGTGTGTGTGTGTGTGTGTGTTGTAAACTAATAAAAATCGTACATCTCCCCAACGGTAACTCTATGAAAGGCCTACAAATCCGACCAATGATCATCGAGCGAACTCAGTCGCTTGGTTTTTTTTTTTATTTTTGTCCATTTTTTTTTCCTTACACACGTTTAACGCGTCGAGCCGACTAATATAACGATACAAATTAAAAGAATCACCTGATCAACCGGTTCGCGGATATTTATTTACTAGAGACGTATATAGATTTGCAGGCGATCCAGGAGCATCTCTATACCCTGCTATTTATTTATTTATTTATTTATTTATTATATATCGTATATATATACATATACACATATACACATATATATATATATATATATATATATATATATATATATATATACCACACATATAATCTAACGCACGATATCTTCTCATTAACATCGTGCTTTCTTTGCCTTCTCGTAGAGTCCTCCTACGTAACGTCGTTTATCTTTTTGCCATCTAAAATTGAGTTAGTCTTAGCCTCTCAGTGATTATCAAATGTGAGTGTATAACTTTACTTATTATTTTTTTCTTTCTTATCTCCTTCACTATCTTACTTTTCTTTTTTTTTGTTATTTCTTTTTCTTCGTTTTACTTTATTAATTGATATAAGCTGTCTAGCCGCTGCCTCTTTACACTCTGTCTGTCTGTCTGTCTGTGTCTCTGTGTCTGTGTGTGTGTGTGTGTGTGTTTGCGAGCGTGCGAACAAATATCAATTTATATTTTTTCTACCTTTTCTTTTAAATCCCCTACCCCTCCCATTCGCTAACCACCATAAACAACGATCACTTTGGACGGGTTACTTTCGACCCATCTCTCGAACACTAATGCGTTTCCTTTTTCCCTTTTTGCTACAGTCTGACCGTAATCGTGTTTCCAAGACGAAATATTTCAATTTCAGGCGACGAAGTAATTCTATATATCAAAGAACGAAAACTATCTCAAGCTCTACCTTTAAAAATCTATCGATCTATAAACACACACACACCATCGACGGTGATAGCTGTTATTCTTTGGTCCATGAAATTTTCAAATATATTCTCGTGATACAAAATCGAGCCCGAAAGATACGGTATATAGAAAGCACACGCGCGCACGTGACGACACGGTTCAACCCAATATTTCCATTTTCTACCTTCCTATACGTTACTCGTTTTTGTTTTCTATTTTTTTTTTTTCATTTGCCTCCTACCGAAAGCATAACGTCAAGGTAAAATCTAATTCGTTTTCCCGGTTATACTTTTCTGGCGGCAATATTTTCTAATATTTCTAATAATAATAATAATAATAATAATAATAATAATAATAATAATAATAATATATATATAACTCATCCTCTTATATTACTCTTATATCTCTCCCTCCTAGATTTCTAATCCTCTCTATCGTTTTCTTTTTCCCATTCTTCTTTTCTTTGTTTTAATCTTTCTAAACACTTGATATCTCTCGAATATAACGAACGAACACGAACATTAACACTGGTCGCAATCGTGGGCGACAGCGTAGAACTTTTCAAGTACAACTATCTAATCCCGTCGTCATTCTATTACCACCGCTACACACTCTTTTCATACGAGCGTTTTAATTTTGTTTTTATCTGTTTTTCTCTTTTTTTAATACATACGAACATATATATATACATACATACATACATATATAAATATATATATATGTGTGTGTGTGTATATATAAAATAACAACGGAGAAGGTTTCGGTTATCGTAATAATTAATTAATAGCTGTAATATTGTAATTATACTATCGTATAGCCTCTAATCGTGTCTAACGTCTATGTCCAACTAGTGGAAAAAAAAAGAAAGAAAAAAAAAGAAAAAAAAAAGAAAGAAAAATTTGTATACAAATCGTCATCTCGGTCCCCTCTCCCGCGTAACAACAAACGATTCATCGTCGTCATCGTGTCGTCCTCGTCATCGTCGTTGTCGTCGTCCACATGCAAGGCAGATTCCAGTTTGTGGAACCGACCAACCGCGAACGCAGATATTGGCTGGAGAGAGCCCCGACGGAGTGAAACGTGCAAAATATTATTTCATTACAACTACGATTGTATATTTTAGTGCTTTTTTCTCGTGACTAAGCCTACACACCATTGCCATAGTCGTAACCCTTTCGGCCGAATATTCAAAACTGTTCTTTCTTTTGTTTGTTTTTCTTCATTTTGTTTTCGAAGCTCTCACGGTTGCGTACGTATCTTCTATCGCCCACCCTCGAATCCTATTCTAGCTCTAAATCTCAAGAATTTTTCAAACAGACAGAATATGTTACTTTTGGGGGAAGGGTCTCAATTTTAATTTTTTTTTACCACGTCGAACAACTCCGAATAATCATCAGGATTAAACTTCTACTCTTATTGTTTCTCCCCCTTTTTTCTTCTATTGCAACTATCTTGAATAAATCAAAAACGAAAGTCCATCTCCGATATCGAAGATTCATTTCCTTTGAAAATACGATTCGAGGATATTTTAAAAACGTGACATCGACTATTACTCCAGATAATATAAATGTATATAGAAAATACAGTTGTCGATTGTTTTATTTTATCTCTTGTAAGCGATCTTTCTTAAATTTTTTACAGAAAGATTAATAAATTTTGTTTCTTTTCTTGATATCTCTGCAATTCCATCCGCTATATCTTTCCTTTTTTTTTCAAACTCCCTTCCCATCCCCAACCGTCCCCTATTTTAAGAAGATATAAGCGCAACGTGGACAGGAACGCCACGCACACACACACACACATACACACGCGTGCGCGGTTGTACTTAAATCTTAATAACATGCCCTGAGATGCGCACAGACTTCATAAAGATCAATTCGTCGTCGGCCCGGTCGACAATGACGACGACGACGACGACGACGACGACGTGCCGACGACGTACTTAGCTCGATCGGGTACGATACAGCATGGCACGGCGTTAAGTTACTACTAAAGTGCCTTCAGTCTATCCAATGTCAGTACTATCTTGTATTTGGTGTCGTTAAAATCGTCCCTCTACAGTCTTTCAAAAAAATTGCATGCCCCGCTCCAAAAATTTTTCGTTCGACATTTCCTTCTGCCTTTCAACCCTCTCCCGAAAATCTCACCCCCTCGTATTATACACGTCACATGTCTTATCGCGTAGCGACATTCATAGCTCGCTTTACAACTCCCCTACTCTCCTGTCAGAGTTCCTCTCTATCTCTTTCTATATTTTATCATCGATAAGAATTACGTGCGCTACTAACGATAAACCGTGATAAACCGAGCTTCTCGAAAAAGCTCTTCCGTAAACGGCTCAACAACATGGCGGTGAACAGTCGTCGTACGTAATATTGCATTTACTCAGTCTACGTGGTTCCCTTATTTACTTA
This sequence comes from Dolichovespula saxonica, assembly GCA_911387935.1. Classification (NCBI taxonomy): domain Eukaryota; kingdom Metazoa; phylum Arthropoda; class Insecta; order Hymenoptera; family Vespidae; genus Dolichovespula; species Dolichovespula saxonica. Next base: position 9,441,889 of record OU426998.1, read on the forward strand.
TAATCGCGTACTTATGCATCCAAAACGATCGTATTTTATACATAACCTTGTGTTAAGCGCATGTTATTATTTTTTTAGAAACGTATTAACTACTACACGTACAACACGTTTGATTTTCTTTTTGCGTAATTATTATTTTTATACTAAGTCTCTCAAGTAGTAAATATACTCTCTTTCTGCGATTAGTATTTTCTTCCTCGTTACACATTTTTTGTTTCTTTTGAATTTTTTACAACACTTATTCCCCCCTCCCCCCAATCCCCACTTCGTATTTTATTTTATAACCGCATTCTCATGTCGTCGCCGAACAACGTATAACTACACGTCGACGCGACACCATGAGTCGAACGGTTGTTATTTTAATATAATAATAAATTTTTCTTTGTTAAATTCATATAATCATCTGTGTATAATCCGCTAAGTCCCTACGAGGGAGATATGCGGTAAAGCTCGTTCGTTTTGTAACTTTAAATGTTCCACGCGTGCTCAATATTTCTCTTTCTTCCCTTCCATCTTTCCACCATCGAAGGAAGTAGAGCCCTTCGATCTCGTTATATACTATCTGTTCTATTCGTTACAGCTTTTTACTCGACGATAAATCTGAGCCGAAGAAAGCTATAAACCTGAACTAAAATCACGCTAGAAAGGATTTTCTTTCGAATCATATAACTTCGTCCAAGGCAGCCATAATAATTCTTTAAATATTCATCTCCTCATCTCTTGCATCACTCTCGTAAAACATTAAGCATGGTTCTTCTTTTTCCGAACTCCTACTACCAAAATCCTTCGATCGACCTAACTTCGCGAGAACATAATTCCTTTTTCCATTTAAAGATTATTTCTCATGTCAGCAGAAGCGATTTTAATGATCGCATGCCTCCTCTCTGTGACTACATTATTTTCATCTTCATCTTTATTTTCATTTTCTTATTCCTTATCCTCTTGTTATCACGTATTCGATGATGCCGACTAGTTTACGATGCGGCAGCTCGCAGAAAGGAGGCAACAGCAGGAGATGATTGCAATGAACGATTTTCGAATCATGGCCATTTTTGGTAGCGGCCTACCGTTGCTGACCCATGCTACCGCTACCACTGTTACTGACATTCATATGCGGCTTAAGACTATGAATGATCTTAACGTGGGCGACCATGTTATCCTTTCTTGTAAACTCCTTGAAGCAAACCGGACACGGATAGTACTTGACGTTAGGCTTGTGCGAGGTAACATAGTGCCGACAAAAGTTGCTGATGTGTGTGTAGGTACGATGACATACGGTGCACCGATAAACGTCGCCCTCCTTAACGCAAAAGTCTCGCACCGAGCCCTCCGTCCTCTCGTTTTCGACCTTAAACGAACCCTCGAAGTCGCTCTGACTGATCTCCGACTCGCCGGCGACCAGATTAAATATGGCACTGCTCAGATTGTCTTTCGACATTTTCTGCTCCGACTCCGAGTCGGAATGTTGTTGGGGATCCTCCCCCGCCACCGCCACTGCCGCCGCAGACGTAGCCGATTTGCCCTGTAGACTCGACGCGCTGTACTCCTTACGAAAGCACTTTTCAAAGTTGATGCGTATATGCGTCGGCGATTGCGAACCACAGCCACTAGACGTTTCCTCCGAGTCTGCAATTTAAGAAAAGACTCCTCTTTAAGATGTTCTCGCTAAGTCCGCTCCGTATTTTATTTCATTCCTTAATATATCTCACACGTGTTTTTGATAAATAATATAATTATAATAATTAATAATAAAAATCAATTATTTATCTGTAATATAGATAATAACTAATTGACATACGATTGTGAACTATAAAAATTTAATATATATATATATATATATATATATATATATATATATATATATATATTGAAATAAATGTGAATAAATCAATAAATATATATATGTATATATATACACACACATATATATATATTTACATATATATAAATGTATTACTAAATTTGTGGGGGAAGCAAGAGGAAGGGTAGAGCCAGCAAAATGTGTCACCGAAATCTCGAATCGCGCTATCTCGTCTCGTACTTTAAATACTTTTTTCTTTTTCTTTTTGAATTTGAATTTGAATTTAAATTTGAATTTGATGTCTTTTCGCCATTTCTTTAGGACGTCCGTACACGTCGTGTCTTTTATCCTTCTTCCGACTTTTTTCTCTTTCGCTCGATCATCCTCTCGTTGCCGCTCTCTTTCTATATTTCTCTCCTTTATCTCTTTCTCTATCTCTAACTCTCACTCTCTCTCTCTCTCTCTCTCTCTCTCTCTCTCTCTCTCTCTCTCTCTCTCTCTCTCTCTCTCTCTCTCTCCCTCTCTGTCTCTTTTCTCTCCCTCTCTTTCTTTCTTTCTCTGTCTATAATTCGTTATCACGGTTTTCAAATTTTAAGAACCAAAAAAAGTAAAAAAAAGAATACATTTCCCGCCACCACTACATGATCGTGCAATTTCGCCTTTATAAAGAAGTCTATTCCTTCCAACCCCCCATCCTCTTCACAACATAATGGCGGATCACGCTCGCATATTACAACATATCGTTCCCGATTTAGTTTCTTTTCTCTCTTCTTCTACTATCTTTTTTCTCCCGTTGCAATATATACGTGCTCGTAGGCACATTAGCATGCACAAACGAATGTATTTCTCCTTCTCTATCTTTCTGTTCGTCTCTCTCTCTCACTCTCTCTTTCTTTCTCTCTCTCATTTCCATATCGTCTAAAATGAGATATACATTACACGGTTTCCACGATATGTCCATGGTAAAAAAACAATGAGAAAAATAAATAAATAGAAAAAATAAAAAAAAATATGCAAATCGAGCGTTAATGTCTCCAACTACTAGATTTTTTTTTTTTTTTAATTATAGAAAAAATATAAACATAACAATATAGAAATAACTTCAGCTCGTAGATTTCTTCACATACACACATAAGCACATACCGAATGCACGTAAGAGAGCAAACGAAAAATTTGCGCGCATACGTACGAATGTGTTTAAACTACTTTTTGCTATTCTACTAATATCGTTAACGATTAAATGATCTATATATATGCATTGCAATAATATATATAACAAAACACGTCTATACACTATGATTTTCTTTGAGAATCTTGTGTACGTCGTGTGAGAGTCTGTTCGTCTTGTTCAGTCCTGTCTTGTTCTGTCTAGTCCGTAATCCCTCTCTACGGAAAGACACGATCCATCGAGATCGAGGACGCTTGAGAGAAAAAAGTACGATTTCTAATTTTCGTACATTCCGCTTTCGGCTTGATATATTATTATAAATAATATATACGTATAGTTCTTTACATTTCTTTAAAATTATGTATATTTACTCGGCTTTCTTTTTTTTATTAATTTATTTATTCTGGCATTTTTGAAACTTTTTTTATTTTTTTTTGGTTTTTCGTATTTATGTAAAAAAAAAAAGAAAAAGTTTTTCGTTTGAGCGGCTGGCCTCCCTAAGTTCCCACGCTTCCCCCGCACAAAAGATTAATCTCTTGTAAATTCAAACGGTGACTCAGATAATCTCAACTCACCTGCGTTAAGAGAACAAAGCAACACGTTCACGGTCACACTACTGAGCGATTCTTGATCATCTTCGAAGCACACTGTTGCTCGCGCGCGCGCCTGCGTTTATAGATTTTTTTTTATTGACGGTAGATTAAAAAAAAAACGTACGTTGCACTTTTGATTTCACGGCTCTCTCTCTCTCTCTTTCTCTTTCTTTCTCTCTCTCTCTCTCTGCTCTCTGCTTTCTGCTCTTTCTCTTTCTTTCGATTTTTTAGTTTATTTGCTTATCTTTTGTTTTTTATTCCATTGTAATTTTTATTTCGTTTAAATTTCATTGTTGTCCGGAGGTGTACAGGTATAACACGTTCGTCGTATTCTTCTCCCTCCCATTTTCATTTGTCATTTATCTATCTATCTATCTATTTCTATTTATCTGTCTATCTATATAATATTTCAACCACCCGCCTATTCATCTAACCACCTAACTGTTCGTTCATCTATAAATCTACCTACCTATCTATTTATCTACTCTATCTTCTTTTCTTCCCTTCGTCAATCTTTCTTTCTCTGTTCCTGTGCACTCACTTCTTCATATTTTCCGCTTTATTCTTCTGCCGTTAAATATTCAGGCAACGAGAACGCAAGAGAAGGCGGAAGCGACAAAACCCGTCGACGTTCGTCGTCCGTTTGTGTGTGTGTATATATATACATATACACATATATATATATATATATATATATATATATATATATATATATATGTATGTATGTATATACACACACACACACACACACACACATATATATACACACACATATATGTATATAAATGTTAACTTAATTCATTTTTAGTATATTTATACATGTACTTTTTTTCGTTTAAATTCACTTCTCATTCTCCTCACTCGTCGCGTGTGTCAATCGCACGCGAATCTTTCCTTATTTTCTCATGACACTTGTATATTATTTTATATTTATTTATATAATTTTTTTTGTTTATTCTTTCGTAACAAACGAATGTAAAGAAATTAACCAGCGTTTAATGAAATAAAGATATTAGAAAAAAGTAAGCACCGCTAAAAGCTGGCTCCACCCCCTCCTTTTACCAGTGGCCAATGGCAGCGAAGCGTTTCTCATTATTCGTGCGGGAATAGCGTACAGTAGATCGGGTGATCGAGAAAGCTAGTAAAAATAGTCGGAAGATCGTTGAGAAGAATTTGACGCGAAAACTGGTCACGAGCGTGAACGAGAAACGAAAAATGCATAGCGTCGGTGATTAGAAAGAGATACAAAAAAGAAATAAAAAGAATAAGAAGAGTACAGAAAAGGCACAGCATATAAGGAGAGGGAGAGAGAGAGAGAGAGAGAGAGAGAGAGAGAGAGAGAGAGAGAGAGAGAGAGAAACGAAGAAGAAAAGCAAGAAAAAGACGAAAGATGAAAAGAGATAACGACTGGATGAAATTTTTAAGAATAAAAATCAAAAATGAAGAAACGAAAAGTCAGAAGATAAAATAAGAAAATAAAATTAAAAACTTAAAAAATTAATAAATTAAAAAATGAAATAGATAAATAAATTAATTAACTAATTAAAAATGAAAGGAAAGAAAGAAAAAAAAGTATAAGGCGCTGCTCATTGGCCGATTATACATTGTGGGTATAACATGTTCTCGGCGATAATCGGTGGATGGTGGGTTTAATTTTTGGAGGCTACAAATATTCAAAGTGAATTTCATGTATTTTGTAGCCCGTCCGAAAATTTGCCCAAACGTCCCACCATTATTGTGGGAAAATTAGCTACAGATTCTACGATGCGATAGCTTCCTCTTTTTCGCACACTTACGTACTTACGCGTGCGCGCGCGCACACACACAAAATCACATTCTCTCTCTCTTTCTCTTGCATTCTTTTCAGTTTCATACAGTAACACATACATACAATTGCATAAAACATTCCCTTGAAAAATTTGTTCAATCGACTTGCACAATACGTTCAAGAGACCTGACGATAAAAAAATATATATCATTACAAATGCGAGTTCGAGAACGATCGCCAAAGCGAGTCGAGAAAAAAGTGCGTGAATAATTGTTAGCGTGTCAGAGCGAGAAAAAAGGAAATAGCAAAAATGGTAAAGCCGATCGGTGCGGCCATTACGTATATGTTTTGCCATTTGCTCGTTTGGGGGCGACAATTTATGGGATCGCGTTCTTAGAAGATTTTTCATCATTCCTTGCCAATACTTAGAACGTCTAACGCAAGTCGAATGTACTTATGTATCATCTCGTTAGAAATTCCCTAAATACGACGAATATTTCGTTTTCTTGCTTTCTTTTTTTTCATTCACATTCTCTCTCTCCCCCTCCCCTCTCTCTTTCCTCTTCTTCTCTGTTTCGTTTTCTAAAATCGTTCTAATTTTCTAAAACCCCACAGAAAAAACTACACGCAATCTTGCTTAGAATTTTTTTTTAACAAGAATTCCCTTTCGTCGCGGCGGGTTGTGCATCTAAAAGGAAGATTCTTTTCTATCTTCTTTTTCATTTTTTTTTTTTTTAACGCGAAATTAGTCGTCGCGCACGCGCGCATGTAAATGATTCCAAGGTTTACGTTCGTATTCCCCGTACTTTTTTTTATTCCCGAAACGCACCAACGAGAGCGAATGAACGAACGAACAAACGAATGTACGCCCGAGAAAAATTTTCCTTTTCTTTTTAAGATTTTCTTCGTTAACGAAAATCAACGAGTATCCTTCGGCGACGTTACGTCTCCCGATTTCACCGATATTTACTTCGAGTGAGCACTTCAACGAGGATTTATAAGTTACTGTTTGTTTGCTTGTTTGTTTATTTTTTTTTTCATTTTCGCTTTCGTGTTTTTTTTTCTTTTTTTCTTGTATTTCCTACTTATATGCATATATTTGTTATGTCTATTTTATTAAGAGCTTCCCAGGTATAGATCTCGCTGCGATACTGCATCGTGGCTCGTTGCAGTCGCGCAGAAGAGAAGCAAGACGAAGTTAACAGGTGAAATTCTGAAAAGTTAAATCAATTAGAACATCGTATAGCAGTTTAAGTCGTCCATCGACTACACACACACGCACACACACGCACGCACACACACACATACACACGTATATAATGTTATATATATGTATAATCTTTATTACTAAACTTAAATATACACGTGATCTTCCTCTCCGAATACACCAAACAACGCCGTAAAAGCGTTGCTTCGTAAAAGAAAAAAGAATGAACGACGACTTGTTAACTCGTCATCCACGTCGCTCGTTGTTTAATTAATTATTTTTCTCAATCATATAAATAAGGCTGTTTGTGAAATAATGTTTTCCTCTTTCTTAAAATTGTCATCGATCGACCTCGACGAATCGTACGAGATAGTCGTAATATAATATTCACGATTTTGTCAACATCGTCCGAATTTGACAAATCATTTCGGCGAAACATTTCTAATCAAAATAGGAAAGCTTCAGACGACACAAAAGCGTTTGATCAATCTGGTTCGATGTGTCTTCTCGACTTTCGTACAAACCAAAAGTAGAAAATATTACGTTTTGTTTGTTGTACTTTTGTCGATGGGACGGGGAAACGTAAATATATATATATATGTACAATTAAGAACAAAAATATACAAAAAGAAAAAAAGGATAAGAAAAATAATTTCCTTTTTTATATTAATTATCGTGACATTATCGTACAATGCACACCATGCAAAAAGTACTTTCTATTTGTTGTCACGTTTGTTCATTTTCTTTTATCGTACGCAAAAAGAAAAATTAACGGCACATAAACGTATAACGTTTTAGATAAGGTACATTTCTTATTATATAGTATAATTGATCGGAAAAATGTTATCTTGATATTTTCGGTATCCGTAGGGCGTATCTTAATCATTCGTTTAATGCACGATCAAAGGTTGAGCAAGACGCGGACGAGAATCGCAACAGGACATAGATTATTTATATCTCGTGTCGTAAGAATGACACGATAACGAAATTAAATGGTCAGCGACGATTTTCGTCCATACGGCATATTATTATTAGAAAAGCCGTTAAGTTGCGCCTACCTAGGATTAAACAACGTTAACAGCCATTTGGCGTTAGGACGCACGTAACTATTTTGTTAATCACGTAAGCCGAATTTGTTGAACTCTTACCTTGTTTGAAACTTTCGCTCCCTTGTCTACTATGCGGCCGCGCGAAGGTTTCTTCCGAGGCTAAAATAAAAAAAAATCAATAAAATAGGTATATAAACGTTAGTTAAAGAATTCTTTGAATTTGAATAGAATAAATAACATTAACGTTATACGGTTCATCGTACTTTACAAAGGACATATGTAATACGAGATTACTAACCTTGCGCAGAAGTACTGGGCGTTGGTTCTGGTTCCCTTTTAACTCGAGGCGTTAACGATTCGTGAGTCTCTGTACCATTTTCCGTTGGTTCGTCCTTTCTCGCAGATGACAACGAACTGGCAGCCAAATTGGCCGTTGCTGAGGTTGAATTACCAATGTTGTTGCTGTTGACATTGTTGCTACCGGTCGAAGAACCACTCCTATTATTGCCAGTGGTCTCGCTCTGGAAATCTATGCCCATCTTCATCTCCATCATTTCGGGGGAACCTTGCACAAGGTCAGTACTCGAACAAGATTGTAGATCTTGCCCGGTACTAGCTTCGCCAATTGGCGTATCTGAGGAGCCGCTCAACTTCCTCGGCCTACCCCTTTTCCTCTTTGGCGCTGTTAACGCTGAACCAAGAAGCGGATGGTTCGACATATGATGGAACCTCTTTTGTGATACATGATGATGAGGTCCGATTTGGTTTATTCTGTGAAGGTTCGGAGGTGGTGGAGGTATTGTGTTTTGATTGCCAAGAAGTGATGACGTGATACTGGGCAAATCGCACTTGTCCTCATTCACTTCGGTCAGGCCCTTTATCCTTAGAGACTCAGCGACCCTTAAGAAGGCGGTTAATCTATCCTGATCAACGCTCACTTCACCACGATACATGAAGTCCAGAAGACTTCGCATGTCCACATATGGGACGTCCTTGAGAATGACTATCGGATGCTTGTCAGGATGACCAACGAATAGGGCCTGAAAATGATACAAGTCACTTTTTAGTTTCTTTCTCCTCTGTTTCTTTACCTTACTTTTCTATTATTTTTTTTTCTTTTTGTGATCATCTAATCTTTCTCTCTCGTTTCTTACCTGAAAGTAAGGACTGCACGCCGATAAGACCATTTTATGCGCCCTAAGCAGCTGACCCTCAACGGCCAGTGTAACGTCCACGAATGATTCGTCATGAAGCAATTGATCAAAAACAGAGAGTAAATTGCTCTGATGGTTGTTCCAACGCAGACAAAATCTCTGCGACGCCATCGCTTCGCTTCTCAGGTCCGCTAGGTTACCGTTAATATCCGCTAACATCAGACCTGGTGTTGACTTTTTTGCATGTGTCGCTGCCGCTGCCGCTGCCGCTGCCGCTGCTGCTGCTGCTGCTGCTGCTGCCGCCTCGTCGCCGATTCTTTTCGCTATCCTCGACGAAGCCACTCGCTCTTTCTCTCACTCGTATTCGTATTCTCTTCTTCATCGGCCACGATATATCATGCTTTATCCCCTCGCGACCTGAAATATATAAAAAGTTAACCTTTATCATCAGGCCCTTAGGACAAGAGAATGTTCATAGCGAGAGACCAATTCGTGAAGAGAGACTATTCAATTTTGAAACGGGTGAACGTACTCTAGTGTTACATAAGTTAGCCTACTTTTCTTATCGTCACCTTGGAAGGAACCCAAACGACGAGTAGTACGTGTCGCTTATAGACACGCGACTCATTCACCCTATTTTACAGATTAAGTATTACTCCTTGATACTTTGTACGGAATGTTAAGGACATTTAACGCAATGCATATCAAAATGAAGATGAGATATTCTTGTTCTTCTTTTTTCTTTTTTTTTCCTTGTGTTGTAATCAGGCAGCAAGTCCTCTTTCTATATACACATGGTACGACGATAACGGCTGCGTGCATAATCATGCGCGTAAGCCCCTGAGGAGACGACGATGTGTACGAGATATGAACGTGGGTGTACGACCCTGGAAAACGTAGGCAGAGCGAATAGGCGACTCGCTCGGTTCGTGCCTTTTATGTAATTCTCTCCTCACCCCTTCACCGACCCAATCATGGTCACGTATGCAACGTTCGTTCCGCTAAGACTGCGAAGGCGTGGCAAAGGATGACTTTCTATGATCCTCTCGAGGGGAATTTTCGAAAGACGCACCATATAATACAACCGAAAGAATTTCCAAATGTCGAACTAAAAATGCTCAAACTCTTTCTTACCATTTAGATTATTGTTTGACAACAATAACAAATATATATATATATATATATATATATATATATATATATATATATATATAATTGATATTGATATGCAAAGATTTAGGTTAGTTTCTTGACCTCTTCATTGATATTCTGAAACGACAACAGTGTTATAGGATGACACGATAGACATACTTTATGCATCTGATATACATATCTATCGAAGGAAACACCCTTCAGCTGATTTCGATCGTACGATACAATCGAACGAAGATGTGAAAGGCAACGAGAATAAGAAAAGAGATAAAGCAAGTAACAGAATAACTCCCTTCAAAAGGAAGAAGAGAGAAAAGTATACATTCTTCGAATGTCAGTAAAAAGGAAGAAAGAGAAACGGTTTATACTTGACGCCATATTTAAAGAGATGAACTTTGGTCACGTGTCCACGTTAGATATCTTTCGAATTCCGTTATGCGACTAAAAAAAGAAAAAATCGCTATAAAATCCATACTTGGCATTTATTTAAGAGAAAATTAAAAAGGCAGGAAAAATAAAAGGATCGATGTATGTTGGCACTATATCAATGGCTGACACAACAGACAAAGCTAGAAATATAGAGAGAGGTGGAATAGAAAAAGAGGGAACTAACAAGTTGGAGAGCACTTTTTCAACGGTAGCAGTAGCAGCAGTAAGCTGATGAAACGTATGAGACGAGAAGGAGAGGTCAGTCGAGTGAATCAGTAGCATTTTCTACGCATATTCAGATCGATGCTAAAGTAGTACTTTACTGATTTCACCTGCATGTATCTACGCATGCATTTATGCTCACACATCTATGGTAAACGCAAGGATCGTGTGCTCGCGCGAGCACGATTCGCACTAGCGAAGTGTGACTTTAAACGTGCGACCTTGAACGACCTTGTTGATTCCACGGTTTTCACGGTGAATAGCACATCGCTATGCATCACCTTCCTTATATCAAATATACTAACTTTCACACATCGAGGAAAGATAATACTTAATCTTCCTACCCTTATTTCTTATTCGAAAATGTACTCAGATTTCCATTTGATGTTACTTATTTAAGTTTCACGACGTTAAAACGTTACATATCAATTCGACGATGGCAATGAGAAAAGAGTGGAGCTCGATTGTCACAAGTGCAAACAAACGTTTTATATTCTGCGAAAATGTACAATGCAACCAGGTGCTCCCTATTTCTCTCTCTCTCTCTCTCTCTCTCTCTCTCTCTCTCTCTCTCTCTCCCCCCTATCTCTATCTATCTATCTCTATCTCTTACTCTCCTTTTAACGCGTAATTCGCGAAGATGTATATCTCTGATGGTTTTACAAGATGACTTTGCCACGTTCAACCGTCGACAATGACAACAAATTCCATTATTCGCCATTGGTTAATTAAGTGATATTTCTAGGAAAAGAAGCGTGCTTATATGGTAAAAGGAAAATAAAAAGAAACAAGATAGAGGAAAAAACAAAAAGTAGATGATAGAACTTCTCTCGATATAATGTTTCAAGAAGGATGGCGGGGGAAAATTCAAGAAACAATTGACTAACTTCCTGTTTGTTACATCAAAGAAACAGGAACCGATAATCTCAAGAGTCCGTTGTGGAGCTTAGCATCAACGTAGGCGGGAATTAGGGGCGCGGTATGCGGTTTTCCTGCTCTTACAACACCGTCGCGTTAACAAGCTGCATGCGCCTACGACAGTATAACGAGATTTTCTATTCTACGAATCGTCTCCATTTTCGAAATAGAAATAGAGAGAGAGAGAGAGAGAGAGAGAGAGAGAGAGAGAGAGAGAGAGAGAGAGAGAACAATTTAACTGAAAAAGAAAGAAAAGTAAAAGAAGACAGAGTAAATAACGCCCGATATTTTGGCATTTCACAAAAAAAAAAGAGGGAGGACATAGAGGGAAGAGAGAGAGAATGGTATATTTTTGTTCTTACCAGCAGCAAGAAAAATAGAGTTCCGCGAGACGTAGAGGTTGGCGAGAGCATGGCACGGGAATCCTGTTGCTCGCGCGACGCACGTGCATCGTTGTGTTTCCCTCTTTCTCTCTTAAACGCTCACGCGCATGCGCGCCACGCTTGAGCCCGAACTCTATATCGCGAGGGCATACGTGTGTATGTATATGTGTATACGTCGAGTGCGTATACATGTAACTCACTCCTCTCACGGCCACCGCGCTTGTTGCGTAATCGACACCAGCAGCGACAAAGTCACGCTAGGAGAAGGAGAGAAGAAAAAGAGTCGTAGAAACAGCGGACAACGACAATGTACGCCGTTGCTGGTACTGCTGCTGCTGCTATGTCGAATAACGTTCCATGCTGCTGATGCTGCTGCTATTACTGCCAGTGCTTTTACGTTTCAAGAACTTAAAATGATCGATTCGCTAGCTCCTTCGGTTGTTACCTCCCTCTCCACCCTCGTTTCTTCCCTTGAACTCCTTAAGATTTCCCCCACTCCTCGCCATAATCCTTCTGCGCCACAACTTCCGCATATAATCGCGATACCGTACTAACTGGCATCTACTATATAACATTGCCTTTCGCAATTTCCGATATCATCCATATACATATACTTATGTATACCTCGACTTCGAACTACCCCGCAATGGAAATTTATTTCATGAATTTTAATGTTACAAGTCGAATTCGTAACTTTGACAAAGACAGATGAAGTCGTTTCCTAAGCGAACTCTATTTTATCGACGAATTTTTATTTCACGAAATTATATACATGTGTGTGTGTGTGTGTGTGTGTGTGTAAAAGATATTTCTATGTATATTAGATATTGTGAGAAAAGAAGTGAGGTTAGATTAAGTTTCGCAACTTCTCAATAGATCATATAATTCACGAGCGGCTTCTCTTCCTCGGTATTGTCGAGTGAAATAAAAAAACAGTAAGACAAGTATCCGTATCTCTTTTCCGAGGTATTTCGCTGAATCATTGTTCAAGGATGAAGGCGCGTTCGAAATTTCTTCTGGGAATCCTAATAACAGCACTTATAACGTACGTCACAGAGCGACGACTCTCTTTTTCTTGCGAATAGAGTCGAACGGTCGATAATGAAGGAAAGGACTATCATTGATTATACGATTCTGCCATCGAAGAAAAACGGTTTTACCGACCGATCAAATATTTTTATTACATACTTATATAGTCGTTTTTTGGTTAATGTCTATGAGCTTTTAACTAGACTCGTGATAATGCGAATAAATAAATATAAAAACTCTGAGCAAAGTACGGAGTGTTAAGACGATAAGAACGACGAAGTGAGAAAAAGAGTGAGTGAGTGAATCAGAGAGAGAGAGAGAGAGAGAGAGAGAGAGAGAGAGAGAGAGAGAGAGAGAGAGAGAACCATAGACAGTAGTGATGAGAAAAAACTAGTACGTGTATTTGGAGACATACACGTGCATACATCATACATACAAATATATATACACACGACACACACATTCTTGGTCCTCGAAGTCGGTTGCTCCATCGATCGACCGAATTTCAGGCTCGAGCTTGAGGGCAATCGAGTGTCGAGCGAGATAGAGAAAATAAGGAAGATGTAGCTGCGCCTGCGTAACTCGATGATAATGACAATACCGATAATAGTTGTGACGTTAGAAAGAGGACGTCTCTCACGAAATAAATCTCTTTTCTACTCTGTTTACCGTTTATCACGTCTCGTAGATTCGTTGAATCGACGAGATGAAAATTATTCGTCGATCGATTTCTATTCGCCTCGGCTGTCGTTCGTTTATGTATCACCGATGAGACTGTCAAGTGGAAAATTTTAATAAAATTCAGAGAGAGAGAGAGCGAGAGAGAGAGCATCGATAATAATCGAAGGCCGAATGATATATGTTATGTACAAAGGGTAGTTAGGCATGGAACTACACAATCTTTTCTTAATGTTTACGAGCCGATTAATACAAGGTGAAAAATGAGATGTAGCCTAAAAAGAAAAAAAAGACAATTTTAGCCGCTTTGTGCTATAAGTTTTGTTCTCACTCACTGGGTTAAAGTACGTATGTAAAGTATAATATATTAATATTCTTATAACATATGGCAGACAAATTATAGATCTTACAAATAACAATTGAAATATCAAATTAAAATATATTCAATGGGCCAAAATTGTTAAAATATATAAAATTTGGAACAATACGAATGCATAAATTTAATAAAGGAAAAATACTCGAAAAAAAAATTCTAGCGATTTAAAATGGCTTCTAAGATGATATAATTACTTTTCTAATTCCTTAAATTTTCTACTCTCATAGAATATTTCAATCGTTGTTCGTAGGAATGATGGAGAGGAAAAAATGAGGATCATGGTACTTCAACTTGTTTTGTTTCTCGTAAGATACGTAAGAAAGAAGACAACGTTTGGAAACAAGCATGAGCGTGGATCGCGGTCGAATATCTCTTCCTCGTCGCCGCACCTCCTCCATCAATAAGACATGGGGGAGGGCATAACGGGGTAGGGGGACAACACGAGGATCCGTGTTTGGATCAACAGTTCGACCGCTCGCAGTCCTCTCGAAGAAGGAAATACATACGATCATGGCATAGACATACGTGAATGTGTCGTTGGTGTTAAAGAGTATAGTAATGTATGTGTGTGTGTGTATGTGTCGAGAGAGAGAGAGAGAGAGAGAGAGAGAGAGAGAAATAATGATAGTGTTATTCCGGTCCAAGAAGTGGATTCTCTAAGAAGAATATAAGGGCGTTTTTCTTGCTTATAAACCGAAAATTTAACATGATAAATTATTGTTTTATAGATAAATTTCCGCAAAAAAGTAGAAAAAGAAAAAAAAATAGTTTTTAATAAATTTCGTGGTTACTTTTACAAAGATGTTTCAGTAATAAAAACAAAAAGAAAAAAAAAGAAAAGATGGAATCGAGTCTGAAATTCGATAACAATTCTAATAGGATATACAAGAGTTTCTTACAACGAAACGCAGAACTATCGAATATATTGTGTTGGACGTATACCGATCTTTCGTCTATGCCAAAATTCATGACGACGCGAAACGTGTTCAAAAAATGCTCGAAGGTACAACTTTTGAAGAACATCTTGAAACGGGGTAAAATAAAAACGCGTTCGCTATTCTTGCCATATCCTTAATATCACGCGGAAAAGAAATATCATTCCTTAAATCGAGGGCGTGGTCGTGCCAATTTTAAAACATTCCTATGTACAGATAATTTGAAGGCAAATCAATGCGAGTTGAGTAAAGGCGATAACGAAGCAGCTGTCCATCTGTTTCTCGTATGTACAGCATAAAGTCAAGTAAATAACAAGGTGACGGCTGTTCGTCATTGTGGATAAAGAAAGATATAGAGGAGCGCGCGCGCGCGTGTGTGTGTGATCAACAGACGGACAGACACAGCAGATAGACAGACAGAGAGACAGACCGACTGGCAGAGACAGCAGAGAAGCAAGCAAAGTCTGAGGACGAGAAAGGATAAGAGGGTGGAGATGTAGCAAGAATGGGTGGGGAAGGAGAAGAAGAAGGGGGAGGAGAGAAGGAGGGGATGTAACCGCTTACGAGTCGACGCGAAATACAGGTATGGGCTGATCCGTTAACCATCAGGGAACTCCAGGTACAAAGTTAACGGAAGATTTCACGGCGAAGAGAGGGGGGAGAAGGGAGAACATGGCCATGAAGGCGCGCATGTCCCACATTTTAGAATCCTCCCGGAGCGACGAACGACATTTCCGATTCGTTTTCAAAGTCCACTAGGCGCTGAACGTTTTTTGTTGTCCGTGTCCGTCTCTCTCTCTCTCTCTCTCTCTCTCTCTCTCTCTCTCTCTCTCTCTCTCCCTCCTCTCTCTCTCTCTCTCTCTCTCTCTCTCTCTCTCTCTCTCTCTCTCTCTCTCTCTCTCTCTCTCTCTCTCTCTCCTTCCATCTTTTAAGATATAAATTTTAACTGGCACCTCGTTAACGATTACAAACGTGTTACGTGCTCTATCTTTTACCAAGGGATCGATATTTAACTGTTTATTCGTCTTAATCTCACGGAGCATTGGTTAACGTTCCTTTTTACGATAGTTTCGTTCCCCATATTGAAACGAGAATGATAAATAAACAAGACACGTTCAATGTAAAAACTGATATTGATAAGTGTACGACGGTTTTGTTGAAAAAATTGTATGATCGATGTGAAATGTATGTAAGAATATAGGGAGGAGATGTAAGAATCTCGCGAAATTTAAAAACATTCAACATTGAAAGAGTTTTCTTTGAGCGCACATTCTTTTAGCGGCTCTCGGAAAATACGTTTTTGCGCATACGCACTGGACACTTAAGAGGAAGCGCGCACTGCTGACACGCACGAGTGCGTGCAGTCATCGACAGGTCAGGTCGGCCATTTTCTTTCCGTCAGCCTGTAACCCATCTGCCTTCCTCTGCCCCTCGACTATTCATTTCCCTCCTCTATCATACCACCACCACCAACCGCACACTAGCAGTAACACCACCAAACTACTACTACACTACTCACCTCCGCCTCCTCCCCCTCCTTCCCCATCTCCTCTTTGTCGCCCTCTTGCTACGACCACTACCCTTCCGGCGACGCGACGACGACATTCGGTCTCATACCACGTTCGCATTGGCGTCCACCCTGCTTTTTTATCCATCGAATGTTCGAGAGTGCGGCTGATTTTCGTCGACCAATCACGAATGATCTTTGATAGACAACGCAACGACGAGTCACTCATCCAATGGAATTTCAAAATGTTTCTCTTTTCATTCGATTTTTCTCTGCTCTCTCGGGTGTCGTTACAACTCTGCTCGCACTCGTATACGTATCCCTTTCTTTAGACCACCGTTGCAATAAAAGCGATACAATGTTGTTAGGATATACGATCCAAGCAACAATTCCTTCGACTCACTAGCCCCACCACCTTGTCAACACAACTACTAGTCGTGTAATATTGTGGTTATATCTTATCAGTAATCCCCTTATTTCTTTAATGTGTATTCGAGTTTAGTAAATATATATGTCCCTATATGACAGCGGTGGATGAGATTCTCCGCATAAAGAGAGAGAGAGATATGTAGATAGATAGATAGATAGATAGAGAGAGAGAGAGAGAGAGAGAGAGAGAGAAAGGGGAGAAAGACTGTTATATCCTTAACACAATATTTCGAAAAGCATTACGATATTCTCAGAAAGTTCACAGAACTTATTCGAACGTGAATCATTCTCTTCCTATATCTTTCTTTTTTCTAACTTCTTAATATGCCCGACAAGAATTTTTAAACGGCACGGAAGACAGCAATGGTTGTGTTAGTACGAATGCACCGTGTGAACTTTCATCCACTCGATGTTGTATTAATGCGGGTGTGTTATTAACGAAGGAAGAATCAAACAGTTTATATACTTAGTAGCATTGAGAGAAGCGAATTTATGTGTGTGCGTGTGATTCCGCCAGGGTTACCCTCCTTCTTCTATTCTCGCGTGTCTTCCTTCTCCTTCTTGCTGCCATTATTTTCTTTGAAGTTTAATTAACGACAGATCAAGAGAGTATATATATCTTTGAGAAATTGAATATTCTCCTCGTATAATCTATAATATATGCGCGCGCACACACACCTTATATAAATATATATTACATACACACGCGTTATATGTATTTACAAAAATTCTATCAGTAGGGGTATCAAAAGATAGTGTAAAACGCGTTATGTCGAAAGGATGGCGTATCGTCGTTCGATACACGTTCTCTTTGCTACATTAATCGAAGGTCGCTCCATTCCGTTCCGAATGATCACCACCGAGGTTCGATTTAGAAAGAAACTTGGAAAGCAAGTAGGTCGGATCGAGAAAAAGACTGGACGTTAAGGAATAATAATCGATCGATATTATTCGTGATTCAAGAGAAAGAGAAAACATTCTTTTAAAGTAATGACGTAGTAAACTATGTAAAAATACATTGTTAAAGGAATAGACAAAAGATAACGATAAAGCATGCTTAAAGTTCCGTCATGACTCGTCCTACATTACACTTTTAATTACCATCATTTACTATATCCCTACTAACGGAATCCCATCCGTCCACTGGCCATTAAGACTGCCGATCATCGGAAGAACGAGAAACACGATTTTGGTGTACCTTTAACGGTATATTCAAGCAAAACGGATACCTAAACATATCGTTGACGAAGCAAAAGTATAAATCGCGGTCAAAGACCGATATTCCTTCGACAGAAGGAGAAAGAGAAAGAGAGAGAGAGAGAGAGAGAGAGAGAGAGAGAGAGAGAGAGAGAGAGAGAGAGAGAGAGAGAGAGAGAGATGTAATATATATGAATATTGCATATATGTTATAAACGCGTATATTATTGAAACACGCAGTTATAGAAGCTTGCACGCACAATAAAACGAATTCGTAGAGGGGATATTAGTGTGCATCATCGTCGCCGTTACACGAGGCGCGCATTTAAAATCGTCATAAACGCTAACGTTTCTCACGTTTTATTTTCGAGCACGAACATATAACCTTGATCGATACATGCATATATCATATATCATATCATATCATATCATATCATTCATATATATAATTAGCACTAACCACACTTTCGAACAAATTTTTCATAAAATGCGTGAAAGATTCTAATAACACAGTTATCTAACTCTACAAACAGGAATTCGCCAAACATATCGTAGTTCTATGCATACAATCAGAGACCTTAGGAATAAACAACGAGCGTTGGTAAGCGAAGGAGAAGCCTCACTTCTTTTACCGCCACTCTCCGTTGTGTGGCGCTGAGAGCAAACTATGCTTTTTACGAAACATGATCCATAAAAAGTCGATTCGTTCTTTTTGAATTTCTCGCGGTAATGAGTGAACGGTCATGTGGCCTCGTTAAGGCGGGAAATTTGAATTGATCAATTCTACTTTTTTCTTTTTAATCGAAATCTATTGTTACAATTTAAACTTTTAACTATATTATCTTTTAGTAAGGTGAAAGAACTTTCTCGTAGGTACTTCGTTACAACCCCTTTCTCGAGCACTGCGATTAAATCGTTACGCTTCCTTTAAGCGGGAACCCGCAGAAAAGTGCGCAACATTTATATTCTTCTTTATGTGAACGTTCCGATATAATATCTACTACTAACGCGTTGCGAGAAATATACTAGCATTTAATCGATGAATCATGGAAATAATTTAATTAAAGAAGTAAAAAAAGAACAAAAGATACGAGCATCTCTTTCTTAAATCCTTTTAAATTTCCATTTTGTTTATTTGTATCCCTGTTCGATCTCGTATATACACGCGCAATATATTTATTTAAATCAACCATAATTTTGATTCGATGAGACGAAAAATCTCAATAGCATGTTTCTTTTTTTTATCACGCATAAAGGGAAGAAAATATATCGCAGAAACTCTAATCAAAAGACATGTAACTTTATGAAAGTCACGTTTATGCCAAATTAACGTAACTAGCATAATGAGAGTATTCTTTCTTGGATATAGACTGCACGATCTCTACCTTGGAAAAAGAAAAAAAAATTAGGTAAAAAATGACGCGTACCGTTGGGTTTGAAACCGAGAAAGCACATTAAGTGCCATCACCGTTTCACTGCTGTCTGTCGAATTGCCGAGTACCGCTACTAAGGATATGTAACGCATAACGGTGCGATACAAGTATTAACAATTTTATTGTTGCTGTGACAGAGTCGATATCAACAATTAGTCTCTAAGTGTCTAATAAAATTAAGACAAATGACGTATTTCCATTGATGAAAAATTAAAAGAAAAAAAAAAAAAAAAAAAGGAAACAAAAAAGAAAAAAATTAAACCTTGATAATAGGAGTACACTTCTAATTACGTCTAACCTATCAGACGTATATTTGCAAATAGGTTAGAATATATTTAACTCGAAAGAAGCCCATTAACTTATCTGCTTATCGCGATCATAATGAATTAGGAACTTTCGAAGGAACTAACGAAACACGTGTGTATCGAGAGCGTAGATATTTACATAGATCGTTCATCGAGAAGAAGGGCGTATATACGGTATGATATCAAGCATGAGTGTTTACAGAGAAGGGGAGAGGAAAGAACACGAAGAGGGGAGAAAGAGAGAATTCGCGTAAGATGAAAATAAGGTGTGTGACGTGATATTTGTTAGACCACGTGGTCACTACGAGCACTTCTTGCTACGCGTAGGTAAACTAGTCCCACTCCCTTTGTTTGAAACTCTATGAGAAAGGCAACGCAATGGAGAATAAAGGCCAGTGTATGTGTGTGTGTGCGTGCGCGCGCGCGCGCGTAAAGAAAAAATTTGATTCGACTGATTTGGCATCAAGAGAAGGAAGATTTACGAGAAAATTCTAAATAATGTGAAAATGTGCACCACCGGATGGTATGCAATCATGGAAAAGTGGAACAAATCTAATCTCTTACGACGTGCGTTTTGTACTTTGGTAGGTTAGAAGAACTCGCACGAAGCCATGCCTGATCACCACGCGGTCGCGTACTTATATGCGTATCTGTAAAAGATAAGGCGAATCCCTCCTAGAGATAACCAACGTTCTCGAGAATCGACGCTGAGAATTGTTTCCTTCTTTTTTTTCTGTTTCTTTTGCTCAATTTTGAATTGTTTCAAAACGAATCAACATTCACGCGAAGGCAAGATATTTGACCGATATGGACGTAGTGTTATGTGATAATTTCAGCAACGTAGGGGAAAAAGTTTTGAAATAAAAGAAGCAGAGAGAGAGAGAGAGACAGAGAGTGGGGGAGAGGGATAGATAAATAGATAGATAGATAGAGAGGGAGGGAGAAAAGAAAACGAAGTTAATAAAAAGTTAGCAGAAATATCTTCATAATAACGACAAAAATTATGTTGAAAAAATAAAACGTAGAAACAATGTCGAGATTCCCTAGACGAACCACGCCTTTGATGACAAAATACACGTCCTCGCGACTTTTATAGCAGACGCTATCGAGGGTTTGGACTCTCCATCCTACACTCCTCCTCCATATGCACAGATATACGCACAGATACACATACGTACACACTTTTCTCTCTTTCTCATACGCCCCAGATGTGAACGGTCGTTACACGTTGCAAACACGCGCTATCTTCCGTCATTTGATTATATTGAATTCGTAATTTCCGATGGTCAAAAGCGAAAACAAAATACGAGAGAAGAGATATATAGACGGAAATAGAGAGAGAGAGAAAGAGAGAGAGAGAAAGAGAGAGAGAGAGAGAGAGAGAGAGAGAGAGAGAGAGAGAGAGAGAGAGAGAGAGAATGAACACAGGAATGGGAGGAACGTCACACTACGTACCTTGTTTCTCGGCTGTCTTTTTGGCTCACTTTTTCGTCCGTCCATCACAAGCAAACAACACTTTGATCATCGTCATCGTCACGAACGACGACATCCTCGTATTGGCACATCACACAACTTCGACTCTTTTTCTCCTTTCTTTTTATTTTTTCACCACAATAACGAACGTTCGGAGTACAACTTTCAGATAAGCAGAAATATGCGTGGTGGTTTTAAGGCACGACGACAACGGAGAAGATTCAAAGTCGACTCACCTGTTATGGACGGTGTGGTGATGATATGGTAGTGGTAGGGGATATAAGAGTGCTAGAAGGACAAGCAAATAAGATGGACGGATAGAGAGAAACCGCGTGGCACGATATTTTACTCCCTTTACGAAAAGACGTGTAATCAAGGAAAAGGATAGCAAAAAAGAGAGAGAAAAGAGAGGGAGAAAGAAAAAGAGATAGAAAGAGAAGCGCGATAACGATGTTCTCCCACGAAGGAGGACCCAACCGCGAGCTCGTATAACTAGCGAGCGTGTGTGGCTCAATGAACACTAGAGGGAGGATGGACGGCGGACGGGTAAGCGGGCTCAAGAGGGTGGGGGGAGAGGCGACGACGACACGATTCAACTCGAGTCCTACCGACTTTGCACGATTCTACTCGACTTTCCTTCGGTACGACTCGGTACAGTTCGTAATGATTCGGCTCCGCTCGGCGGCTCGACTCGAAGAGTCGAAGCCGAAAAGAGGCAAGGCTTACTGGACACCCTGGGATATATCGGCGCCTATGGACGGCACCATATACCAACCGTGCTACACTGTACGACGCCGTGCGTGCGTCGTGCTATCCACTGCCTGCTGAGTGATGTTATGTTCCCTCCCTCTCTCCCTCTCTCTCTCTCCCTCCCTCTCTCTCTCTCTCTCCCTTCCTCCGAGTATGTGTTACACGATGAAAGAAAAAGAGGAAGGATGATAGAGGGAGGGAGAAACAGCGATAAGGGGACGAAGAGAACGGGGAAAGGAAAAGATTTACGCAACCCTCTCTCGGTACCGAGTGAAAATCCACGTCGATGCACGTTGCTGTCGATGCGCCTCGATAAGCCACGTAGTACCCTTTCCCTCTCTCTCTCTCTCTCTTCGCTCTCGCGCTCGCCTTGATTCGTTCAATGATCCTTTTCTAAGAAGCATGAAACTAACCTCTTTTCCGCCCTGTGTTTACGCTCTCTTTTCTCTTTTTTCTTCCCCTTTCTCACTCGTTTTATTTCTTTTTCTAATTCCTTTCGTCTTTCTCTATCCTTTACATCTTCTGTCCCCACAAAAATCTCCTTCATTCTATTTCTTTCTTTTCCTTTCGAGATTAACCCTTCGGAGTGCCACGCGCGATCGCAAACGAGGAGTGCGCATGCGTATACGTCGACGAATATAAGCGAGGTTGGTAGAGCGAAGGTAGACTCACGGAATTGTAAGAAAATAGCATCCTGCTCGACTATGCCATAGAGAAAGAGAGAGGGGGGGGAGATGGGAGGGAGGAAGAGAAAGGAAGAGGGAGGGAAAGAGAGAGCTGGGTGAAAAAGGAGGAAGAGAGGAATGGAGGAAATGAAACGAGGAAAAAAGGGGAGGGGGTAAAAGTAGGGCGAAAAAGGGATGAATCGGCAAGGAGTCTTCCGATCGTGTCTCGCCCCTTACAAGAGATACAGGAGAAAGAAAAAGAGAAAGAGAGAGCGAAGTATCGATTCGACTAGAAAGAACTGTCGTCTGATGGCAACGACCCTCTCGATCACAGTCAACTCAAAAACGCGAGATGATGTATTTTTCAGCATATCGACACCGCCCGGTTATTCCCGATGACACCCGAACGAACGACGATCCGACGTTGGTCGTCGTCGCCGTTGCTGCCGCGGTGGCGTTTCGCTTCTTTTTCGAGGAATCCGTTGTGCGTACACGGCTCGTTGTATCGGAAGGTTTGTAGGAATGTACGCGGCGAACGATGAAGGTACGTCGACTTACCTTGGCATCCTCGAGATGCACTCGATTCGACGACGACGGCAGCGATGACGACGACGACGACGACGACGACGACGACGGGGTTGAGAGCCTCTCCACCGAGGACGTGTGACTTGGCCCGTGCAGCGCTAGGACGCCATGTCAGCAAGTCGAGGCGCGGACTCAGGGCAGATACGCGCACGACGCGCATACAAGCGCAAGCGCGCGCCCGCGCGTCCACCGATAGGGAGTACCAGGGAGGAGAAAGAGCATGCTAGAGAAAGAGACAGAGAGAGATGGTCCGTCGACCGGACCGACCGATGGACAGAGAGGGAGAGAGCCACACACATACCACCTAATCGACCAACCCGGTACGCGCCTCCTGTGCTGGGGAATTCCTGCTGCGCCACCGAACGGCCGTCACGGAACCTCGCCTACGCCCGCATAGCGCCACGGCCGTGCCTTCCGTTCTTGGTACCCTTCACTGCTTCAACGTCCTCGTTGTCCTCGTTGTTGTCGTCATCGTCGTCGTAGTTCTCGTCATCGTCGTCATTGTTATCGTCCTCGTTGTCGTCGTCGTTGTCATCGTCATACCGTTTGGATAACACCCGCCGCCCTCTTGAGCGACCTCTTTCGATCGACCACCGAAGTCGAACGGACGGAGGAACAGAGAAAGAGAGATTCATAGAAAGAGAGATTCATAGAAAGAGAGAGAGAGAGAGAGAGAGAGAGAGAGAGAGAGAGAGAGAGAGACAAGCAACATCCAACAATTCTACCTCCGCACCTCTCTTTTCTCTCCACCCCACTCCACCCTCTTCGGCTCGTCGTCGACGCGACGGAGACGCCCTCTCTACCCCCCACCCTGCATCCCCTCGTCCTCCCCAACCGCTCTCCATTCTTCATCGTGTCTCTCTCCACCGCACCCTCGATACCTTCGCACTATCCTGCGCGCGCGACTACGCGTATCGTCGACGTACCCCTCTTCCACCACCTTCTCTTTCGTCGCACTCTCGTCTCACTCTTTTTCTTTCTCGCGAGCGAGTGAGTGCGCGCCACTATCTCCCTCGACCGTCCCGCTCGACGGACCTGTCTATGTCTCTTCCTTCCGAGTCTATGTATGTGTCTTCGCCAACGTCGGCCCCTTTCCTTCGCTCCCTCGCACCCTCGATCGCCCTCCAAAGGGGCGCTTATTTTCGCCCCTTTGTTCTCACGCTCGTAACCAAACTTCTCCGCTCTTTCGCGCGCTCTCCCCCTCCTCTTCCTTCGTCTACGTCATAGCATACTCCGTTTCATTATGATATCGTTACCCTTTCGCGGCCGATGTCTTATAAATCTCACGATTTGCTTTATAATGCCTGCTATCGTTCGAGTTAACTTAGAATACTTTCCATGAAAAACATCTTACATTATTTTTCAACCTTTCAAGTTATGTTCAAGGAAGAAGGAGTAAACACGTGTTTTCGATGGTTTATCACACACGTTTATTTTATGTACCACGGTGTCATGCAAAAACGTATCGATTAACTTGATCACAGATTCTTTATTTCTGAAATCGTTCAGAAAACGCAATTGTCGACGAGTATTATCGAATAATCTGTTTTCTATTCGAGCTCGATTCACGATCAATCATTGGATTCCGATCATTGCGTTCCGAAAGAAATTTGAGCCGTTTCGCTCTACGCTTCGTTTCATCGCAGAGGCATTTATCGTTGGATGACTACGAACATTAGTAAACGGAGAGAAAGAGAGAGAGAGAGGAAAAAAAAAGGAAAGAAGCATCGCTAAATTCAGAACGAAACGTAATCGTTCGAAAAGGGGGGAGGTTATCGTAGTATTGAAAATGCTTTTTTGAGAGGGTCGTAACACTTATTGTCTATTCTAAGACTCTCTCTCTCTCGATTAGCAAACTTATACTGATATCCTTTTTTAGAGACTTTCTTGATGGTATTTATTATCATATAACAAGATAACAGAAGGGCGGACTACCAAATTCAAAAAGGAAATGATTCTCCTGCTAACGAATTTCTATCGAATTAAAGTAGAAAGATTTTCATCCTGGAAAGGAAGTGAAAAAAAGAAAAACGAGGAAGAAGGGCGACTAGATATGAGAGAGTAGGCGCGTCCGCTAGTAGGACGTGCGCGTGCGTATGCACGATACGCGCGTCTGCGCAATATCCTCCGCGCGGCGCGCTGCTACCGCACGAGAGAGGGGAGAGAGAGAAAGAGAGAGATAGAGTGAGTGAGTGAGTGATAGAAACTTTTTCGTTTCAAGATCGTTTTCTCAGTGCGACTGAAACGTAGGGTATACAATTACCAACCGCATTTGCGTCTACCGACACAAAAGTGCGAGAAAAGTAGATAAATAGCGAGGAAGAAGTGAGATACAGAGAATAAAGTTTATTTCCATTATGAATAAAATTACGAATAAAACTGTAATTAAAAAATAAATTGTTACGAACTGTTAGAACGGTACCTAATGCGATAAATATATTATAATTATCATATTTCATGAAATATAATATAATCGTCTGAATTTTCTTTTTATAGATTTTAAAGAACCTGTGAGAGTATATAATTCGTATATCTGTTTTACTACTTTCTAAGTTTTATGAAATAAAAATACTTTCGAGTTCGATAACGAAAATTGTCAAAAAAGAAATTTTCAATCAATTAGATAATATGTATCACTCAAGCTAATTCATGATACGAGTAGATTACATCCTCTTTCATTTTCCTGCTAACAAAATCATTAACAGATGAATGTAATAATGACGAAAGAAGGCAAAGGAGAATCAAATAGATATAACAGAAAGAGAAAGGAAGAGGTAGAGAACGAGCTTGACTATTATTTCGGTTTAAAGTTCATAATTCGGACAGAAGAAACGCATGTCCGATAACCTGTCTGATATTTCCGTTCGCGGGCACTTTGAATCGTACGTCCGTCGTCGTTGTCGGGCGTGCGTCTTTCCGTCCTGCTTCTTTCTTCTTACTTTCGCCTTTTCCTTCGCTTCAGTTCATCCTCGCTGCTATATTTCGCGACAGATTCGCCGCATCGTGAAGTTTGTCGGTACCTTGACACGTTTACCCCGACATGCGTTCTTAAATGCGCATATGAGATTTCGATTTTCCATTTTCCATCATCCGTCAATCTAAAAATCGATAACTTACTGGTGTAACTATTTACATATTTCAAATCATGAGAAGAACATAAGGAAAGTTGACAACAAGTATATCTTTTCTAATTAATCCGAAAATTAAAATGATTCTGGAAATAAAGCACTTTATCTTATCTTTTGACTTTCAGATTCGATTCGCCAAGGATACATTGTATACATATATGAAGGATAATAAAAAATGATATAGCATCTAGGAAGGTGGGAAACACAGGTGAGGATGGTGTAGTGTGTTGTCCAGCGGGTTTCACGAGGGGTGGCCTCTGGTCTCTCCGCTGCGGATGAATTCCCGCATATCATTTCGGTCGACTGATAAAAAGGCTTGGAGGCTGGCTCGTCGCAATGGACGACGAGGCGTATACAGACAAAAAAGCCGCTAGGAGGGGAAGAGACTCGGAGGTCGGACACACATACATATAAAGACACACATGAAGCACGCAGTAGTACATAAGCGCAGAGAAGGCAAAAGGGGAGGGAGAGGGAGAAGGAGAAAGAGAGAGAGAGAGAGAGAGAGAGAGAGAGAGAGAGAGCGAGGACGAAGCGACCGAGTGGAGAGCGTAGCTCGAGCTTGGCTGCTAAGGGGTGTAGAGAAGGCGAGAGGGAGACGACGCGCTTGCCGTTGGAAGACGGGGCGGAGGGGTGCAGACGTGCACGTAAACGACGTGAATCCGGGTAAAGGGGAGCGTCACCACCATCGCCACCGCCACTAACGCCGTCCTCGCTGCTCTGCCGTCGCGATGATTTGACTTTTCTGACTCTTCCTCTCTCTCTCCCTCTCTCTTTCTTTCTCGTCGTTGTCGTTCGTGTCCTTCGTTTAGCTCTAGCGAGCCTCTAGCGTGCAGATTCTAGCTTGACGCTCGTGCGCACACTGTAAGAAACTCGATGTGCAGTCGTATGCGCCCACTGCCAGGGCTGTATCATTTTCCTCTGCCACGAGCGTTCTGTGCTCTCTTTCATTTTCTAACTTTTTTGTGTGAAGGAAAATTGGTATATTCTTTGCTGTAGTCTCTCCGTTGCCAAAAGAGAGGAGAAGATCCATTTTGATGAATGTAACGAACAGTGCTCTTTTCTAGAAAATTCGTTAAGATGTAGAAGATAGAAGATGATCACCTATAAACGATATGGCATTTCGAATAGAATTATGTAACAGAGTGTCATGGTCATAATTAATTCTTTGAAATCTTTTTTTTCTTATCGTAATTACGTAGGAGCGAGGTTGAAAAAACGAAAAGGATTGGAAGTGTCGCGACATCGACTCATGATCCCTGGATCCTCGATGTGGCTCCGAACAGTGTTATCTAGGGAGCTTAGAGATCCAATGGAAGCCAAGTCGCGTAGAAGGGATACTAGAGTAGGAGGTGGCAGTTATGGCGCCTGCCATTTGCGAGGAAGAAGAAGAGAAGAAGAAAGAGGAGAGACGGAGTCGAAGAGTACTACACGTGTCGCGGCGGCGGGGTGTTGACCCCAAATAGCTTTTTTAACGTGACGTAACTGAGAAAGGGTTGAGAAATGGCCAAGTGCTTGAGCTCAACACGAACCGAACGACTTTTCGAACAAACTCTAAGCCAAGCGTATTTGAGAGCTCTTCATGTTTTCGAATTAAACGATGATACTGATTTACGTTGCTTGATTAAAAGAAAAAAAAAGAAAGTGAACAGGAAACGAATTTCAATCGTCTTTCGTTAAAAGATGGAAAAGGTATTATTAATAAATACTAAACCGTAAACAGTTTTCACACTCATTCAATTAAAGAAGATATTATTTGTCTTTTTTTTCTTTTTTCTGACAAAGGATGCCGAAAGAGAACCTGTTTCGAATGAAAGTTCGGTGAACAGAAACGTTATGACTGTACGTATTAGGTATATACGTTATGGCCTTGTCGGACGAGGAACATAGCGCGATGGATCACATTAATGTTTCAGGCGACCGTAAGCGATGATGCAGGCCAACGTTCGCTACAACTTATGTAACTGTGGTTTATGTGTATAAATACTATATATACACACATATATATACATATAATACACACACACACACACACACACACACACACACACACACACACACACACACACACACACACACACACACACACACACACACACACACACACACACATCTGTAACTTATGTTCTACAAATATGTTTTTTGAAAGGACAGCCAAAATAAAATTAAAATTTTGAAGACTATGAGTATTTGTCTTTTTTTCTCAGATTTTTCTAATAATCTCGAGTTTTTAAAACAACTAATCGTACAAATACAGTAAGACTCTCGATCGTACCGATTTTAGAAAAACAAATATTGTAAGGAGGCTAAGATAACGTTCTCATTCATGACCACATTGTATGCTTGTACGATATCGTAACGTGTGTCTTCGCTATATACCTAATTAGGACTATTGAAACGAAGGATGGAATAAGATGTTGTAGAGCGAGGTTGATTCTCAAAATCATCGTTCAACGGCATCATTGCTATACATAATAATCCCTATCACTTCGATATAACCGACACACGTGTCACATCTTTTGTGCCCTAACTTAAAAAAATAAATGAAGACAAATTTAAGTAATGAGTATTAAAAGAGAAAACATAGAAATGGAAAGTTCCAGCTTTCTCATTTTTTTCTTTTTTACACAATATAGTCACGTATATCTGGAGAAAAAACAAGAACTTCGCTAACAGAGGTAACACGTGTTTATATCTTATCTAACTAGTTATACTATGAATAAGGCGTAGACAATATTCAATCTTATGACTCTTACGTATATCGAAGCACGATACTTTCCCTCTGATGTTTCATGGTAGCCCTTCCAAGGTAAAGCAAAATATTTTACTGAGAGACAAATAGAAAGGGCTAGAAATAGAGAAGCTAGTTTCGAGTCAACAAGATTTCATCGAGTCTTAGTCATTTACCTCGTCGACGGATGGTCATCCAGTGTTTAAGGTAGATTATCCATCGTCGACCGCAAAGGATATTCTGAGTAACCACTCTCTCTCTCTCTCTTTCTCTCTCTCTCTCTCTCTCTCTCTCTCTCTCTCTCTCTGTATTCTTATTTCTATTTTCTGTGAAATGAAAAGTACTTTGGTTATCCAACATTTTTTTTATTTTTTATACCGGCGCATCCTTGAAATTATTAGTATATACTTCGGATGGATAAATATATTCTTTGTTTAGAAAGGACATGGTAGAAGAACCGAAATATTTGAAATTTCAGAAAGGAAGCTCAAAAGAAAGCGTTAAAAACTTCCTTTGTTTGATAAAAGGAAAAAAAGTTGGTAACCGTAACTGCGAGTAACGGCGTGCATACCTTACTTATACATGTAAGGAAGGGGATGACTGTAAGGGTCATTGCTCCCTGGCCCGAGTTGCCCCGATCTACAGCGTCCAGAAAGGACCTATCGTCCTGTGCTCTCTTACGGTTTCTATGAACTGTGATATATCTTGCTCTAACTCTATTTCCAACAATCGACGACATTGACTTCTTTGATTAAAAATGAAAAATGAAAGGAATCCTTTAAATCAGGCTTACGTTAGTAATATCGTTGGAAATTTTGATGATTTTCTATTGATAAAAAATATTCATGTGTGTGTGTGTATCTCGAAGTATTCAAAATAATGTGCCTTGCTCCGCTCAGGTTATTATTCAAATGTTCCACATGTGTCCTATAATCGTACCAAGACGTTCCGTTATTCTCCCGGAGGCTACATTCCAGATGCAGTGGATCGTGGGGTGTTTATAGCGAGTGCTATCTACTTATAATTCCTCTCACGTACGAAGTATCGGTTATTAACATTGAAATCCTCTTGCTCCAGACCTCTTGTTAAATATCGAACGTGATTCAAAGACTATTAAGAATAAATATATTGCTTGCAAAAAGAATGTGAAAGAGAATAAAATAAAATTAAATTTTTACGGATAATTTCGAAACTTATTAGAATATACCACCCCAATAAATGGTCTCGAGCGAATTTGATCTAAAGAGAAAAACGTCATCAGTCCTTTTTATTGGGCATATCGAGATTTCTTTTCGTCGTCGTAGCGAAACTCACCTTTACCATGTTTCATAGCCCTTTGCTTACCTCGACGCACCTTTCTTGCGTCGTCACACGGTACAGACTTTCTATCCCCGGGCTGGCTTTCAACCTCTTTTTCGCTCCTCGAGTCTTTCTTCTCCTCCCACTCTTCCTCCCCTTTCTCACTCCCCTCCCCACCCTTTTCTACTCCACTCTCCACCATCCTCCCTCTCTTCTTTCTCCCTCTCCGTTTCTCCTGTCCGCTCTCTTCTCTTCTCTCCTCTTTTCTCTCTCTCTCTCTCTCTCTCTCTCTCTCTCTCTCTCTCTCTCTCTCTCTCTCTCTCTCTTTCCCTCCTCATGACTACTACCCGACCATCTATCCACATAACCTACGTGACTGTCCGCATCCCTGTTCTCTGACTTCTAAGTCTAACCCTAAGTCTAACCCAACCTGGAGGCGCCCTTATAGCCAGACGGCGGCGTCGTCGTGGACGGGGAGGCATACGCATATCCCCACCACGGCATCCCTCGTTGAGGGGTCGTTGATCCCCCAAGGACAACGACCTTGCGTCTGCGGCAGCCAACCGTTCAAACAGTTCTGAGTTCCCGGATTCCTCGATTATCAATATCTTTCACTCCTTGCTTTCTACCTTTCTTCCCCTCTTACTTATAGCTTCCTCCTACCTTTAGGATGATCGTCATCCTCATACTCTTTTCTCACTTCTATATCCTTTCGTCCTTTGTATTTATTTTATCCTTTGCTTTTTCACGCGTCGATACCTCCTCAGTTCAGGATTGTTCGCTGCTTATCGCACTTTCGCTAACAACCTAAAGAAACACGGTGCACGTGTTAGTCAGTAGCTTTTATATGATGGCAGTGGTATTCTAATGAGAAAAAGTACTTACTTCTTCCACGTCGATATTTTCTATTCTGTCGACTTAAGCTTTCACTCGTTCTTCATATACTTTAGATGTATTATTACTTTCTTTTTCTTTATCATACGTTGAGATCAATTATAGAACCGATTTAATTAGCTTGACATTAGTCTAAGAGATCAAATGTCATGAACCTTCGTTAAAGATTACTGGATTTATAGAATTATAAGTGCATGCCGACCAACAGGTCTTTCAAAATCGTAAGAAATTATGAAAAATTCATGCGAGCGAGTATCGATATACATGACTCGACCCCGACCCGCATAGCCTTTCTACCGTTGTTGCCCCCTATTCTTTTTCAACACTCGTCTACATGTGAACGCTCGTAAAGCTTTCCTTCGTTCATCGATCTTCAAGTCGGTTACCGAGGTCGTCTCTTTTCTTATATGAATAAGATTCCCTAGAGCATTTTTTTCTATCTTATTCCTGTACAATGAAAATCAATTTATAGTTTCGAGTTTACAGTTTGAATGAAATAAAAATATTAATGAGTTAGAAAATTATTATTTATAGATATTAACATCAATAATTAAGCACGTTTAAAACATCAGGGAACTTCTAGAATATCTATCTTTTTGTTGTCATCTTTCGGATTGATTGAGGAATCAGTTTAAGTTAAAACTATAAAGAATAGAGAAAATAATTTCCTTTTTAAAGAAGCACAAAAGCGAGCTGATAAGTTATCAATCGAAAATATATTTCAGAATTTTATTAATTTCTTTAAATATCTCGATGTTCCTACGCAAATAAACAAATACATATATTAACTAAAGATAGATTGCAAAGATTAAATATTATTTGATTTCAAGTATATATTTATCATATTTTGTATATCTCTTTTGAGAAAAAATGATAACTGACGTGTTACATTGTCATGTAGCTCGTAGTTTTATAGGTGGGTGGACTAGTGGGTGATCATATGCACACATTAGAATAGAGTCCCTTTATACACGCGATAGGTCTTCACATATACCAACGATGCGGAACGAGCTACTGTTGACTGTGCGGGCGCGAGTCGAGTACTACGGTGACGCAATTTTCGAAGGGAAGGAAGACATCGGCGTTGACCTACTAAAGACACAAGTTCTCTTCTAGCGTTCTTTCACTAATCTGTCTTTTCCGTATACACCAAGTAGTGCTTATATATTCTAAATTATACGGAAAAAAATAAAAAAATATATAGTATAGGAACACATATATGTATATGTATTCAACCATCCAACCATCCTACCTTATTATATTCGACAATTATATTCTTAATCTGTTAATCTATTGAATGATTTAACATTTACCAAAAGCAAAAAAAGGTTATCTTGAATATGCCAATATGTTTTATATTACATATATAATAAATTCTACATTATATGTATAATGTATAACATATAAATATATACAATAGAAATATTATATAGGAACATCTGTACACAGCACAGTATAAAGTTTATTATATAATATATAAAACACACATACACACACATGTTCTTATATACTATAAGCTAGATATAGTACAACACATACACATGTGTTTATCGTATACAAATTGACGACTACTTTTTTCTACACTTGACGTGTGTAGTTAAAAAGAGCATTCAATGTATAGGGTAACACGCTTTATCGTCCTTTTAATTTATATAGTAAAAGGGGCAGACCTCGGGCTTTACATCGAACGACTACTCCCGGGGGATAAATACGCGACAAGTGCTTGCGACAGTGAAATACCAAAGGAGGTCCTGTAGGTCTTTCTCTCTCTTTCTTTCTCTCTTTACTGTAAGACCACCCTACCGTCACGCTATGGTGACTTCTGACGCGTGAATACGCCGCTTTGTTCGACCGTTCATTCCCCTTTCTTCCCTTTTTCCTTTCCTTTCTTGTCTCCCTGTTCACCCCATGTTGCCTGCGGTCGAGCAGGTAGACAGGTTGCAGTGGCAAAGTTGATTCCGATTCGATTTAAAGAGAGTAGAAGACTCAACCTTGTTTCTGCTTGAAAAATTATAAATCGATCAAATTGAAAAAATGATGTATCACCGGTTCTTAATTCCATATGAACGAACGTTTTTATTTTTTATTTATCCTATATCTTGCATGAACAATTTGTTCACTATATGGGGATGGTGTTTTAAATTGTCGAAACTGTTTTATAAAGAATCGTCTCACCTTAATTTGTAAACGATTCTCATAGACATAATTTGCACGACAAAGAATTAATCCCTCTTTGATTTGACGGTGAAAAAAGTGGATTCGATTAAATCGGCAATTAGCTACGATATTATGCATCAGATACTTTTATTATTCGAACAGTGAAGGGGTGTAGTATTACCTGCACAGTTTACATCAAGATAAAAAGTTCTATGGTTATTATAAAGTTAGCGATATGCTTGAGAACGGTCAGAGACGCTTCCCCCTTTGCATCTGTCTGTCGAGGTGGTTGCAACAGGTTGCAGTAGTAACACCACCACGACCACCATTACCAACGACATTCCCCTTTACCCCCTAAGAATGGGCTGACCAATTCCCGTACGCAGAATCCCGTCAGCAGGTAGTCCCCATAATCGTGTAGCTATGCTTTGTTGTAGAACAAAGTCAACCTCAAAGATTCATACATTTCAATTCTTCCTTTCGTGGCTAAATATTGAGAGAGAGAGAGAGAGAGAGAGAGAGAGAGAGAGCGAGAGAGAGAGAGAGAGAGAGAGAGAGAGAGAAAACAGTTCTGTCCTTTTGTTGGCAATCTATAGCTCGAATAAGTAAGATTATGGCGAATCTCTGTTGGTATCGCAGGTGATGTCATAAATTCTGCTACAAGGTTTGATCCTGAAGTTAATCTATAAAAATAAAATTCTTGAAAATTCTTCTCTGTTTTATTTTTACCAGACATCAGATTCTTACATAGCTGATACCTTGTGGAAATCCTTACGGTGTAATGATAAAGCAATATATTTTTATCTTCGTTATCATCCTTCAAAAAAAGGGGAGCAACGGTTCGGTGCGAGTATACATGTTTATCGTTTTTATATCTTCCTTTCTTAATAGTCTATGTAGGTATCTTTCATAGAAGTGTTCCATCTCTTTAGAAATGACAAAAGAAATTATTTTTCTATACATTTCAAAAAATTCCGAAAAATCCATGCTAATTTCGGTCTAATATCGCGAAATAATACTGAAATTGAAGACTTTATGTTAAGATAGAAAATAAGACAGGCACAATGCGTTGGATGTAGCCTGATGTAATGTAGTGTGGGAGCGGCGTGGCTCTTTGGGGGTCAACGCCCGTCTTTCTAACATCTATTGTTTTCTTACAACCCTATCATAATCGAAGTAACTAAGCTATGTCACTGTAACAATTTAACGTATTTCGAGTCAATAATGAATTACTGTCACGGTATTGTTATTATTAAAGTTCATCGATATATTTTCTTTGAAAAATAAAAGAAAAATATTAATAGTATAAAGTTAATATCTCAAATGTGATCTAATGAAAATTGAATTGAAAAAAATATTTTTAAACTATATGAAAAAATATATTTTTTGTTTAAATCACCTCGATATTGTTCTCAAATTTCTTACTTTAATAACCAACATATTGGTACAAGATGGATATTTCTAAAGAGGAAAAAAAAGAAAAAGAATCATGAATTTTATTAAACATACGCATCGCACATAAACCACGAAGAAAAGCTACGGAGCTCTTAAACGATACCGTTAAATTAACTTCCGTCTGTCCACCTACCTACCTACCTGCCTACCTACCTACCTACCTACTTTCCTCCTCGCACATCGTCCGGTAATATCGAAAGAGTTTATTTTGTAAGAGGTAGGGAGGAAGAATAAAAATTTCGAGCAAATTTTAAAACATGGTACCGTCAAATGTTTATATTTGCAGTAGTAGAAGTCATGATCATTTATGTAAAATAATATCCGGCATTTCGATTTTTTAACGAGAGCTGCCTTAAGGATTACTCACATTCGACTAATAACTATTATGGAATAAGATATGAACATAGGCTAGCTCATATTAAAATTTCAAGTACACAAAGGTATATCACACCCTTGGGGAAGATTATTGCGAGGCACTGTACTTGTACGTATATATGCATCGCGTATAGGGTCGAGAGAAATTGGTCGGTACAGTCGTTACTGTAGTCCTCGGTACCCCTTGCTCGTTCAACGA